>JAANDG010000386.1:0-140720 GCA_036852015.1 Pelodera strongyloides | reverse complement strand
ATAAGTTGACGCATATACAAATGGCAATTGCTTCTAGTATAGTAATGAATAATCTATGAGCAACTATCCTCTTCTTGCTTTTCCATTTATCGCCATTTTTTTTTTAGTTCGTGGCATTGTAGCATTATGACTGATGCGGTTTTTTTTCTTCTGATCTGATCATTTTATTTTGTTATGACGTGGATTGTGGAATTCAATTATTTATTACAGTTCGGTGGTCTCAACGGCGTATTGATTTTGGAATTTGTATGTTGTTAGTTGCTATATTTGTGTTGTGAAACTACTCTTTATAATATGATTATTATCATTTCATTCAATCAAATCATCCTTATTTTATTATTATAACTAGAAGTTTATCCGCTTGTGTGCCAGATTTTCCATATCAGACGTTCGTATCGCTCATATCTAATGCTCCATATAAAAACAAAGTGTAAAGTATATTGTCCGGAAGCAATCTCAACTACCCATGGCCTCTGTTTCTCTCCCCTTCCCTTTTATTGCCTCTTTCTTTAATCCTCTCCATGCCTCCCCATCTCTCCCTTAATCCGTCCCCTCTCACTGTCTCTGTCTCTCTTCTTCTCACTCTCTTATCGAACATTGTTTGAACAGCCGCACTCTTTTCAACTATACTTTTATACTTTTATTATACTACTATCAGTTTCACATTTTCAAATTCAAGCCTGTATAGTATTGCAGTGCAGTTAATTAGTTTTTGTTTCGGTTGGTTTTATTCACTTCTTTCGAGTTGGTTTTAAAATACGCATCAACCATCTCCGATTGGCTTTGACCATCTCGGAGGCAAATGCAAATATATAGATTTGGGTGAAACGTATCAGTGGTAATTTACGGTTCGACTCTCAACTAAGCGACCATCTCCGAAATTGTTTCTGAATGTTTCATGTTTCTTGTCGGACGATTTCGATCGAATTGTTACAACTTCTTGGTTCGGATTTATTGTAATTGTGGACTTCTTCTACACCTCTGTTCCAATGTCTGGGCTCCGGGCCTAGGCTTTAAGCTCTGTTAATTAGCGAGTATAGTATTTCCTCCATGTTTTCAGGTCAAGTAATTGGCGATCTCTGACTGCCTGTGTCTCTCGAGTTCCGAGTGTTGAGGAACACTCTCTCCCCACTCGGAACCATGTCCCGACAACAAGTTCGTCTCAATGTCTATGATATGGTCAGTTGTGTTTTATTAAGTTTATTTGAGACATTGATTTATTTTTTCTGTTTATAGATTTAATTGATAACCTGTTGTGCGCGGTCAGGTTGACTGCACCTGCATACGTGATAGACGTCTTGTGGTTCATGTTTTGGTGAAGTCGTTGTGTAAAAAGTATAAAGGGGCAATCTCCTATCTCTATGACTAACGACTAGTCATTTAATCTCTGCATCATAGAGTGGACGGAGAGCTTTTTGCGCGCACCATATACAGTAGGAAATAGTTTTTCGCAGTCTCGGATTTTTCTTTATTCAGACCCGGACGCGCACTATTGCTTATCGTTCTTATTATTCAGTAATCAGTTTATATTTCAGTACTGGTTGAATGACTATGCATCGAATGTGGGCGTTGGAATATTTCACTCGGGAATTGAAATCTACGGTCTCGGTTTGTTTTTGATTTCAATTTTTTTATTCACGTTTATTATTGCTGTTGAACGGTTATGTTGAGATGAACAAGTGGTCCTCATTGATTGTTGATTTGTATGCGTGAACGGGAAATAAGTTTTCGTTCCCATTTTTCGATTCTTCTGTTGTGATTCATTCCACTTCCTGTGAACTGTGAATGCATGTACATTTTGCTACTTTATTATAGACGATAGAAAGGTTCAGGGGGAGGGGGGGGGGAGGGGGCAAACTTGCACAATTGTCAAGAATGCCAAGCTCGGAAGACGCGTATAAAAGAGATGCGAGCAGCTGGTTAGTTGCGTCGGAATCCACGCGTTGCGGGAAAAAAGTGCAGTGCAAACAAGGGAGGGGATCACGTTGCTTCGAACTCGGAACCGGTCCTTAGTCCTTAGATTAGACCATGATCTTTGTGAAAAGGAAAAGTGAACTTTAAAGCGAAATACCCGTCGGTTTTTGAAACACATAGAATATACCAGCATTCTTATGTTCTTATGTGGCTTATGCAAATGAACTTAAAGTAGGAATAAAAACTCGACCTTTCGAGTAAATTAGCATAAATACGTCGGAATTTGTCCACGATGCGTTTCAAAAATCGGCCGGTATTTCGCTTTATATGTTTTACGAGAAGGTAAAAAGAAAGTTATGAGCAGAAAATTACTTTGCTTTTTTTGTGGGCTTCGTGCCTAGAATACACTATCCGGGCAATTCTGATCGGTGCTCTTCGCCATCTTAATTAAGTAACCTATATTGCTGTATAAAATGTAATTGTTCAGAATATGCCTACGGTGGTCATCCCTTTGCCTTCTCCGGTGTCTTTGAGAACAATCCACGGGATGCGGAGGAATTGGGAGAGAACTTCAAGTTTAGGTAACCCATTTGTGCTTGTGTTTTATGCATTGACTTGACTCTGCTTGAATTAAGTAAGTCATTGTCATTATTTGGGCAGATGGAAGTAGGCTGTATACTGAATACATGGTTATAGTCTTTTTTCTGAACCGGTAAGAAGTTTGTTAAAAGTTATGTTTTTCCCAGAAGTTGTCCGTATAATAGATGATTACACATTAACATTTTTATTTGTAATGATTATGATGCACCCCACCCGCCACAGCTTGTGTGGAAGTTTAGTTTAAATTCATTACATACAGTGTAGACAATGTAGGGCTGCATGGGTGAAGACAGTCTAATAATAATAGTAGCTATTGTAGAAAACACAACACAAACTTCAAATTCACATAAAAATAGCAGTATTTCAGGGAGAGTATTCTAATTGGCGAAACCGATTTTTCCCCGGCCGACGTCCGATCCTTGATAAAGGAAATTGGGAAGGAGTTCCGTGGAGACAGATATCATCTGATATCGAGAAATTGTAATCACTTCACGGCCGCACTCGCTAAGGTACGTTTTGAAGTTTGTACTTGGATTTGGATCGCTGCCACTGCGTGACTTGAAGTTTAATTTTCATTCCGAGTTGATTTATGGTTAGTTCTGATTGGTATCCTTTCCTCTACATCATGGTTAGTTAGTTTAATATGATGGTGCCATTTTTTTATGTTTAATTCGTCATTCTCTATCTTCTATTTTTGTTTGCAGGAGCTCACGGGAAGGGAGATTCCTGGTTGGATAAACCGCCTTGCTTCTATTTCGTCATCAATCCCGTTTTTGGAGAAGATGCTCCCTCAGGAATGGTTGACACCCGTAGCCTTACAACAGGTTAGTTTTTTCCGACTACGGTACTTTTTTGGTTTTATACCATGTAGGAATATGTTCCATTGAGGAAATGTTAGCATAGCATAGCCGCTAGTCTTCTGTCTCGCACATCATCATTCTTCCAACCTAATTTTGGTTATCTGTAGCAAATCAACCGCAGAACGGTAGGTGACAGTGCGTAGTGATTTTTGTTGTAAAGTTGTACTGCATATGTATTGCTCGCTTTCTTCAAAACTTGAAGTGTATTTGGGAGTTTTCAATGCTTGCTATCAATAGTGCATTCAGTTGTTGTCTGTGTTATGTATTTTTTACGCTAGCGGACGATAGTGCTTGTTATCGGGAATTCTGCATTAAATGCTGCTCCTTGTTTATATTATTAGTTATTTGCAAAAGAAGGGGATAGTACTCTTATTTATTCTCAAGGAATTAGCATGAATTATGGGGTTTCCATGTTTGCGATTCGCACTTGCGAAAATGACAAACCGCTGTCCATATTCGAGTCAATGTAAATGACAAGGTCCCGCAGCGATTTTGGATCTAGTATGGATCTATTTCAAAATAGTACGGATCTAGTATGGATCTGATACACTTTCGCTGCAGGACCATGTCAAACGTGCGATTCGCATGGGTTACGGTAGGCAGTTGACATGTATGTAAAATGACTTGAACATGGACAGCGGTTTGTCATTTTCGCAAGTGCGAATCGCATACATGGAAACCCCATTACACGGCATCGATACTAGTAGTACTATTGTACGCGTTGTGCGCTTATGAATAGGTACTGTGCACTTATTATTTGATTTTGTTTCCTTTACATATATTTTTCTATATCAAAATGTTCAGAGTGTGGACGAACGTCGTGACAAACGTCCAAGTGTTGACAGTGCAGAGGAGGCAACCGAGGGCGGCATTTCCAGACAATTGAACGGTTGGTCAGTTGGTATTATCTTTTTATTTTTTATTTTTTTGGTATCGAAAGTTGTGTGACTTGGTGACTTCCTTGTCCATTGTGTTACTTTTTAGCATTTTCATTTTTATTTACTTGTGTGGTAGTGGTATGACATCTCAGGTGTGCTAATTATGTGGGTTCTGATGGGTGTTTAGTGTTTAGTTATAATTGACGACATGTCAGTCCATATACCATACCGTACACCTTAGTAGGTCCATAGGGTTGTATTACTCCTTTCCAATCGGTTTCAAAACATGTCTGTAATTATAGTTATGGTTGTCTATAGCTATAGGAATAGTTTTCCATTGTCTATCTATGCTCCTAATAGGGCCCTCTGGTCCTTAGGATTATTCTTGTTTCTCTTCAATCTGTTTCCTTCAGATTCGCGCACGACCATGTTCAACGGAGTTGCCAGTCATCGGGGCGCCTCCTCCTCCAGTTCGTCTTCTTCGAATTCGTCGACAACTTCTGTGGAAGGAAGTCCCGCTCCTTCTATTTCACGGATATGGAATCAGATCAAGAGTACGGTAGGCGGAGTCAGTGGGGAACAACGACCCTAGATGGGGCTGTGGAGAGAGTACTACCTCAGGTTTGAAAGTCCGTGTATTGATGTTCCTGTCTTTATTGAATATTGAGTACCTAGCCGGGCATAAAGTTGTGTGTAAGAGCTAAGAGCGTCCTGATCGGATCCGACCACATTATTCTGAAGCGATTGCAAAATTTGTACATGTGATTCACTTTTTTTAAACACTAACAAGAAGCTTAAGCTAACGCTCTGGATTTATGCCCGGATAGGCCTGTAAATAGCCCTACGCCATATCACTATGTACGACTGCCTAGAATATATTCTTCTTTCCCGTTTGTGTGTATTGTATATTGTAATACTATACGGATAGTGAGTAATCTTTTATGATGCATTTGTCCACTGCAAAACAATCCTTGTATTGTAAGGTTTTTTAGTCGACATTAGATGCAGTCTATGGTAACTGTTTCTGAGAACATGTTATCCATTGTTTGCTATACTTGCGGTGTCTGATTTAGTTGTTTGTTGAAATTGATATGGTACGTGGTTGGGGAATATGAGCTTGGGAACCTGGATTTTCGTGCATTCTATGCAAATTATGTTCTACCCGTTCCGGAAATGTAGTGAAATGTATTTTATGTAGTACATGGAAGTATACGCTTCACAACCACGTGTCATACCGCTTTAAATTACCGTACCCCTCCTTCCCCTTTGATTCAGGGATGATGTTTCCTATATTTTGTAATCCATTTGCATGTCTTGCTCAATGACGTTGCTTAGAACAATTTGTTTCGATTCATTTTTGTATACGGATATAATTTGTGGTTCTTCATTATAGTAACTCCCCCTTTTAAGTGTGTTTGTATCTTTGAGATGTATGTGAATTGTTAAATGAAATAAGCGAAATGTGACTATATCCGACTGCTTTTCTTGCCTTAATTATTACATAGAAGTGTTGTTCTATATGTTTCCATGAATAGATAGGTTTTAAAGCGAAATACCGGCCTGTTTTTGAAACGCATCGTGGACAACTAAATCCTTACGTATTTATGCTAATTTTCTCGAATTTAGCTCGATTTTTTTATTCTAATTTATGTCCATTTGCATAAGCTACATGCGAGTGGTGTACTCGATATGTTTCAAAAACCGGGCTGTATTTCGCTTTAAGGTTACGCATCAACTTCTAATGTTTGTGAATAATGAAACAATACATATTCGTGTCTAATGTTATCACTTCATCGTATGCCTTATATTCCTAATTTGCATGTTTTGGTAATTGATACTGTAATTGCTGATTGTGTAGTGTAAGTAAAGAAATTAGGTATATTGCACACAAGAATGCTGTTGTAGAACAGCAGTATTTTCATCAGTTTTCATAGTTTCTCTCTGAAATGCTGTGATTTTTTTCTTTTTATGAAATGATAATAAAAATAAGAATTTGTGATTTATTATATTTGTTTAAAAATCGCAATTGATATGATTTTTTGGGGATGGGAGTATTATTATTGCAGGAAGGGGGTAGTTGTTGGAGATTTTTTGTAATTTGCATAGATTACTTTTTACTTCTTGCCAATCATCGATCCTAACATCATACCGGCAAGGAATCCTGAAATTATTTCTATTTATATTATAGCGAATAATTAATTTTTGGGGGAAGAGAACCAACTGTAAAAAGCGGAACTGTGTTTATTGTTAGCATTTACGTGCATTGTTTGTGGCAACTGGACCACTCGCTTTCCTTTATGCAATGTCGTGAATTAATTATAAGGTATAGATTGTTGCGGTTTCTATTACAATATGTTATACTTAGTGGCTTTTTTCATAAGATAGTGTGTTATGCTTCCGCGAAAGATTTTTGGTTAATTTTATACTATGTTTGGCTTTTTGTCTAAATGGTTTGAAAAGCTCACCTGGTCGGGGTCTGTAGCCATAGCCCATAGCCATATCCACCATAGCCGCCGTAGCCATATGGAGCTCCGTATCCGCCATAACCGCCCATATAAGGATTTCTGAATGAGAATTTATGTTTTGACTTTGACTTAGTAACACAACGCGGACTTGTAATCGCTGCTCTAAGAACCGGTGCGGAAGGCTGTAGCCGTCGCGCACACATAGCACACGCAGCACCTGCTGTGCTCGAGCCACACGCCAACTTTAATCCTTTTCGCGCATAACTGGCACATCTTACGCGAACATCGGCTCGCGGCTGCTGCCGGCACCATTTTTCGCGCGATTTCTAACGTTAGTCTTATATTCATTATAAAAATTGTTATATTATTAGTTATTATAAGGCTTAGTTATACCTATACATTGGATATCGGTATCCATATCCATATCCGGGATAGCCTCCGTACCACTGCGAATTAACACAGAATAAGAGGCAAAATAGTGAGATCAAAGTTTTTGCGTTCATAAATTAACTGAAAGGATTTGTTTGCACTTCATCAGATTCTTTGGGTTTATAACAATATAAAGATTCATAATTTTTATAAAATACTACCGTAACAAAGCGATATAAAGATGGAAACGGACTATTGCTAAAAAGGACATATAGTTGTTTTTAGACGGGCCTACGCTAGACAAAAAGCCTAGTCTTTCTTAGCGAACTTGTCTTTATATCTGCGCTAAGCTTGTTTTCCTCCTTGTTTGGTGAATAGCTAGAGAACCCGATTAAGGTTATCTTTATCTGGAACTAGTTTGGAGACTGCTCTTACATTAACCTATATGTGCATGAGTTGTGGTTTTGTGACTTGCAAAGAATCAAATTGTACTTTGAAGTCGACTGCATTTGGTGTGTTGTTCGCTTTGCAAAAAATTGTGGCGAGCATTTCTAACAATGTAAGAAGCATAGTAGGGGTACTGAAGGGATTTTTTTGGCTACATGCGGCATACCCAAAAAAATTATAATGGGAATTGAGAGTTATAATCATGAGGAGTACTGGAGTACATTACCTCAAATAAACCCTACATTATATTAAACATAACACAAAACTAAAAATACCAACCATTTTTCTGATTTTTTTATTACTCCTACTCTCTGTACGATCTACGACACTGGCGACATTTGTTGTAGCTTAGGCTTAGGCTTAGGCCCTAGGATGAAAGAGCTTATTTCCCGGAGCTCTCCAGCCCCAATATTACACTGGTTCAAGACAAAGGTTTCCAAAAAGAGAATGTTCATCCGAAATGTGTCCCGGGTCAAAATTGGACTATTCGACGACCCGAAAAAAGGAAGGAAAATAGAAATAAAACACATTCTACCAAGATCTTTGTCATCTTTACATTACAACAATGTTATTTGTGTTACTCGCCCAGTCCTGGAGTGCGCTCGGGCCGCCGCGGCAATGGCAACTTCAGTTGGCGGATCTGTGGCGCACTTGCTGGTCGGGTGCCAATGGTACGCCACAATTGCAGCGCAGGTGCGCCAACTGGGATTGTATACAGCTTGCGTGCGCCAGTATACGATAGATTTCCGTGGCGTTAATATAAGCGAAGGCAGTTTGTTGCTGGTTTTTTTCTGGGTTCTTGTTAGAAGACCCAGTCGTGGCGTGCTGCGTGAGTGCATGAGGCACATAAGAGATACTGTTGTCAAATCCTTGGAACTTTCCGACAAAGGTAATTACCGAGAATAATCGAAAATTCTTCCCTGATAACTGATCAAGTTTCCGTTTATTTTGATCGAAAAAACTGTTTACCTTACCAATTCCCAACTAATCATTAATTTTTCCCAATCTCCTAATCCAGACTTCAAAAAACCAAGTTTGACTAAAAATAAAGCTAATTAAATCGGTGTGATTCTTCTACTGTTTGCTTCCGTTTGGAAATTACAATTAGATTTTTTCTCAACATCTAGACGGCGAGACTGAGAAAAAAAATGCACAACTAATGAAATTAAAAAGGCTTTTGTTTATTTTTCGCGTTTTTTTTTGTGAATTTGTCTGTTGAAAATTGGGAATACAAAAATAATTTCTTTCTTTTGCATCCTAGGACCAAGACCACCCCCAATTGTTCTTTTTTGTTGAAAATATGTCAAGAATTCGCAATCGTCGGAAGTCAATTTTGGTATTTTTACGGTTCATTTTATCGTTGAAAATGGCTTCTTAAAAATTCTTGTAATAATTAGAGATAACGAAAGATGTTTTCTGGAAAGGTGCCACGCCTTAGGATAGAAAAGAACATAGTACATTGGACTTTGCATTCCGTTCTACTACCTTAACTTTACAGTACTATTAGGTGCTGAGTAGGTATCACCCTCATATTATCAAGTTGGCAGAGTACCTTTAAACTGCCTCGGGTCTGACAGAGCCCAATAGCGGGACCGTATCACCACCTTTATGGACGAGAAGAATCAGAGGCTTGTGGAAGCCCCCCTGCACTTCGGACTTTATACACCGAAAAGCGTTCAAGCCTATACATTGTTCTCTTGACCTTTGTAAAAAAATTGAGCAAAACCACGACCGTTGTTTTAAATTTGTACGTACTCAGATTTGGCTTTGCTTGTACTTCTAGATCCCATATATGGGCGTTTTTATGCTAATATTTGTTGAAACGAAATTTTGACTTTACACTTTTTACCTCCGCAACTTTTTTTTTGAGCCCAACATGCAAAATGTGACAGTTAAACATGCTATAATTCTGTACTAGAAGCGTCACCGCAGAGGAAAGCTAAAAAGAGGAACTAATAGAGTAAAAACAACTATCCAATTTCAGCGCTGACCTTTGCAACTGCAACCAATGTATAATTATTTGAACATTAGGAAACGTTGCGTAATTTTCGCGCGGAAAGGAAACTCGGCCAACGCTTAGCGGAAGCGACCACTTAGGTACGCGCCGCCGGTGCGTGATCTGGAATTGCCCACTCTTTTGCGTATATACGCACAGACTACAGGGTATCAGCCGCCCCACTGTTTTTTTGTGCATGTGCTGCGCGGAGTTTCGTCGCGTTGTATTCCCGTGCACCCCTGTAAATGACCTCACGCCCTCTCTATTTTGGTAAGTGAATGAAATGATGATTGTAATTGGAGAAGTCCACTCCTCCACAGTACTCTTCTCCTTATTATTCGAATATTCCATTTCGGGACTCCACGCGTCATCAAAGTTAGATGAGTGTTTTGGCTATTGACTCTCCCCCTCTCTCTCTCTCTCTCTCTCTCTCTCTCTCCATCTCTCTCTCTGTCTCTCTCAATCTCTTTCTCTTCCCTCCTCTCTCTCTCCCTCAATCTCTTTCTCTTTTGCTATATGTGACTTTAATTGTCTTCTTGATTTCGTGACAGAATCTACACAAAAAATAAGTCTCTAGTCAGCAATTTATGCATATCGTATAGGTATAGACAAGTATGTCCTTGTAAACGATATTAGTAGTCTATTAGTGGAAAAACAACAACAACAATATCTAGAATGGTAAGATACAGATACACTGAGTTTGTTATGGCTCTTTTAGTCTCACTCAGTCCGTTGCCACACTCGCCCGCGAGCTTCTGTACTCCTGTTGCTGCAGTTGTTTCGCAACCTTTTCAATCTATATATAGTTGAACCGACTGAACTATACATTGTTCTTCTTTTAGAATCTTCTTAGTTTCCTTTCTAAAGTTGCCTTGTAATTCTATATCCGAACACTTAAACCACCTACCATTTAGGAAAACAAGGTCAGAAAACAGGAACAGGAACGCCTTTATTCAAATGAATAACACGACGAGGCAACGCAAATTCCAGACATGTTTATATTCCCAAATTATTATATCTCATAATTGATCGAATAACTGAACGAGAACAATATTTCACACATTTGCAATTTTTGGTCATAATGACAAAAAAAAAAGTTGTATTGTGCGTGCACCTACGAAATTCAGATTTTTCCTTTGTACAGTTTGCTAATCAACGACAGTACTAACGAGTTACTTATATTCTTATATACATATGTATTTCTTTCTCTTCATCATATTACTTTACGTATGACTTTGTAACCTTCCCAATTTCGTATATTAATCAGAGCGACTTTTCGCTGTCATGTAATTGCGTAATCCTGTACCTGTAGACGTCTCTTAATTTTTTTTTGTGGAATTTTTTTTTACGTGGGCCTTTAAGATGACGTGAAGCTTAACCTTGTATATTGGTAATTGAAATGAGCCAATTGCAAATCTCGGGTGGAGTATTCGAATGTTGGCAATTAATTGTCTGATTGGTTCCGCGTGTGCAAGGGCTGTAATGTTTCAATTGTGCGTCACAATCCCCTCTGACGAGTTAGAATTTGGAACAAAGTTGGATTTATGAAGGGCTTCGGATAAATATAAATACTTCCTTTCGACGTGTGAAAGTGTTTGAAACCTCTGGTTTATCCGTTTATCTTTTCCTCGACTACCGTAACCCGTAACTATAGTCAGGTCATCCAAAAATTATTTTACTCTTGTCTATGTGTTACATGTTTACCAGACGGCAATCGCCGCCTGAGGCGACTTTCAGTGTTTAAAGGAGGAGGCTTTAATTTTTACTTTACTTTAAAGTGTATTTCCGCGCTTTGTTCTGCATTTTATTGGTGATTATTTACCATGTTCTTTCGATAAAAGGAAAGGAATCGAACAGTTAAATCTCGTGAGCCTCCTCCTTTAAAGGATCGCAGTCACTACAAAATCGCCGTTTTTCTTCGAGTTTACTTGTATTTAGTAAAGAATAGAGACAAATACTTTACCAACCAACCGAATAATTTGAATTCCAACTCAGGGAGTGAACAACTAGAAAAGTAGTTCTACTTAAAGCGAATGTCAAGCCTGATTCACAGATATTCTATAACACGCTGTCACAACTACCGTAGTTTACACAATTTCTCTCGCGCTATCCTCTTTTTCTTTGCTGACTTAAACAAATTTCTCTCGCGCCCTCCTCCTTTTCTTTGCTGTCTAACAGCCTCGTAAATTCAAACGTCCCGTGGACAAAGATTTGGCTTAGCTTTGTCCGCACGACTCGAATCCCATACTGAAGGAGTTTTTTTGGAGCGGTTTGAAATTGTTTTTCTTCTTACATGAAAGTTTTTGTTTATTTTATTTTCACTTTCCTCACCTTCAAAACATAAGCTTTTTTTTGAGCCCAACATGAAAAACCGGCTTGACATTCCCTTTAACTACCGCAGGATCACGAAACGTGTTCATACAGCTGCTTCCCGATCGGGAGTATGCAAATTATTTCGGCAAATATCTGCATATTATATCTTTACATATACTGCAAGGGTCTGCAGGCATATCACTACACGTTTCATAATCCCGCGGTAGTTAAGTAGAACTACTTTTCTACTTGCTCACCCCCTGAGTTGGAATTCAAATTATTCGGTTTTTGGTAAAGTATTTTTCTTTATTCTTTACTAAATTCAAGTAAACTCGAAGCAAAATGATTATTTTGGAGTGACTGCGATCCTTTAAAGGGAATATGTATGCCCTTTTTGAAGTTAAGCTGTATTAATAGAATGTGTGTTCCTCATTAAGGAAACAACAACAAAAATTGTTAAAAGTTTCCCATTTAAAAGAAAATGATTTTCAAAGTTCATCTTTTCCATAGTAAACGCGTTGCTTGACCCCCTGGCTTACACGGCAGTGCTGATGGAGCAAAAATTTTTTGCATATGTGTGCATACATCGGCATATAGCATGCAACAGCGACATATTTGCATGCAAATGAGAATATTCGAATTTACATATTCAGTCCGCCTACTTAAATTCATGTCTGGTGTGGAAACTCTAGTTTCGCAGTTGTTTTGCTCATTTTGAGTGCCTACATATTCCCTTTAAGATGCAGGAACAGTGAGCACACTTGTGTGAAACGTTTGCAACGTATCTTGAAAAATCATGAAATAAGGTTCGATTTTGCTTGCTCAACACTGGGCTCCTTTCTCCTTTTATAGCCTCTTAGATATTCTAATTTTTCGTTGCGTTCACACAAACAAAAGACCAAGTAAACTCTTCTCCTTTATTTAATAGCTATATACATTTTGGTTTTGCGAATTTCAACTTCATAAGCATAAGGTGACCCTGCTCCGCCGACGTTAGCCTGCGGCTACTTCTAGCCTAGCTACATATTTTACAACTCCAACTCTGTACCTCTGCGTTCACAATCTACGTTCTACTGTAATAATATGGCGTTACTTCTTCCTTCCGCAGCCCCATTTTTGTAATAAAACCTGCGCAACGAATGACCTTTTCTGACCTGTGGGCGTTCGTTCCTCCACTTCGTAAATTCTTCATTTTGACGTCAATTCTCCTCATTTATTCCCTAAAATGCATCAGAAGACGTGTCGGATTACCACCTTCTTCTATGACATCTTCATTCATTCTTGGACTATTATGTCAAATGCACATCTTTCACTATTTCACAGCCCATTTTTGGTGAAATTCTAGAAAAGCGACCCTCCCTCATTTACTTCTCATTTAGAAGAGAGACATCGAAAATCAGTTCAATTGTAAGGGTTTAGCCTTATCTGTCTTGAGCCTTCTTTTATTTTCCAAAAAACCTTTGTCTCCATGGAGAGGTCGAAGGAAGTTAATATTTTGTTTTGGGATCTTTTTGATGTACTTAGACACTAACGGATCTATCTACTATCTATACAAATCCGTGAGCATTAATTCATTCCAGTAGTTGAAGTTCATTTGAAACTCATTGGATGGAATTGGAATGCTCGTAAAATAGAAATCCCTATCCCATTCTAAACGGAAGTCTCTCAGGGGAAAGTTACAAAGAATATGTACAAGTTATCTTTCTTTGCCGAGTTTTTGTGTTTTTCACATAATGTACAGTTTTCCCACCCACGCATCACTCTTCCGTTTCTTGCCGTATTGTCTCTCTACGTCTACTGTCGTTTTTAAATTGTTTATTACAAAATTCTGCTGCCTACGGAGAATTTAAATACGTTTCCTCATTGAGTGTACATAATTATTCCTCTCGATGTTGTATTGCTCACTAAAATATACCATAATCTCAGGCGTCTTTATGTACAATGTATGCCTCAATATATTATAGACCTTCAAAGATTGTACAATGTCTATTGGCAAATTAGCTTAGCATTAGTAGCGCGTTGAAGTAAAAATTATTCTGACGCGAAATCTAGTTAATGCGAGTTAGAAAAAGGTGTACGCTTCAGGATTTGTGATTCGTACTTCACACCACACGATTCCTTGACATTTTGGTAGTACACAGTACACTCACTTGCTTCTTGTTCACACATTTGAGCACAGAGAAGTACACCACAAGCAAGAACTTACAAAAACATAAATACGCACCCTGTCTCTCTTCTCTTTCTCTCTCTCTTTCTCTCTCTCTCTTCCTCTCTCTTTCTCTCTCTCTTTCTCGTCGACCATCTCCCTCTATCTTTTGAGGTTTCCATAAATAGCCCTATCACCTTTCCAAACGACAAAAACCGATTGAATTGTTCATAAAAGATCCCTTCTATTTGTTGTCCAGTGGGCGAATCGTCCCATTGCGTCAGACCGTTTTAAACCACAAAAGACGGAACTAAAAAGCCGTTAACACCACAAAATCACACCTTTTATTGCATTCGACTGACCCGCACACTAATGTAGATCTTTGCTGGGGTTATGTCACTTGGTTGACCTGGTTCTTGCTGTATGTTTAGCACATCAAGTTGGAAGTACCACAGTTTGAAAACTCGAGTAGGCTAGAATTTCTGGAAACATTTTCGTGATACCCTAAACACTATCATGGGGTTTCCAAGTATGGGCAGATTTTCCTTCCAAGTATAGAAAAACTACCGTAATTATGGAACTACACGAGAATATCTACAGACGGCGAAAACATTGTCCCAACACGGGACCATTTTTTCGAGAGTGTTCATTATCGCCTCGTTTTTTTGTTTATAGCATGGCTCATTTTCTATAGCGCGGATTTTCAAAGGCGTATTCAAAATTGGCACACTATTTTGCGTTTGATACTTTTTTGCGCTTGGAAGGAAAAAGCGCGGTTTTTGGCATAGTTGGAACCCCCACTAGACAGTTGTGCAAGGAGCAGATTCGGGTTATGCAATAACTTACTCGAAAAATTGTGCGGAATAAGTTAAGGTTAAGTGTCGAGAGACGAGACGCCTAAAATAAACCAAAAACAATTGTTTCCTATTCTGCACATAAAGATGACTCGGTTAGCAGCATCATAACGCCTACTGCGTTATATTTACTTCGTAAAAGAACGTGCTGCACCAACTGTCTTCGAAAGTCTAAAACATGATTCACGTCTGATTGTATGTTGGGATGACGTTGAAGTGGACGTTCCCCAGCACTTATGACGTGGATAACAGTCCCTTTAAACGCTCTTCCGATCTGATGCGGCGTAGGTGGCGGACGTTTTCTCGTCATCGAGTGGCTCCACATACAAGCATTATTGCATTCGAAAGGGTCGACACAGAAGACATTACAGAAATTGTTATTGGAAGCCGGCAAGGACAGCTACAGGAGACGTTGCACTTCTTCGGAACCCGGCTTCTCAACATTCACGATGTTTCTATATGTTCTTGACATTAGTCAGCAACTTCTTATTTGCCATGGTTCGACCGCGATTCGCCTTTTTTAATATCTAATTGTCTATGTTACCCAAACCTTCCAGAATACTCTTTGCGCAGAGCGCTACCGGGTTATGTATCAACCTTTACAATAAACAAGAAATAAACGCAAACAAAAGTAAAAATGAAGGTTGTAACGGTGCTTCTTCGACCACGATTCGCCTTTTTTAATATCTAATTGTACTCAAAACCTTTCAGAATACTCTTTGAGCAAGCCTTTGGGTTATTATATCAAGCTAACGAACTCCACATCACAGGCAGGGTAGTCCCTAGCAAGGGGATCCTTAGCTATGTTGTAAGGTAGCTGTCTACCTTACAACTTTCAGCCCGTTAGCATAGATACTTTACTGCTAGCAAAATCTCGTAATTCTGATATTTTCTTCTTTTTCTATTTCTGTTTCTGATATCAATATTAGTGTAAGTGGTGATGTCTCGTAGACAATGTTCTTTTATAGGCCTCCATAATTTGTACAAATTTTGTAGTTTCACGCTTTTTTCAGTCTCTGTTTAAACCTGTTATCTTTGCAAAAAGACAGTGCTAAATAAAGATGACTTCATTTATAATCTTTCCTTTTTTGACCGGTCACCGACTATATTTGAGCTATTTCCTCATATTTTGTTGAAAGTTCGAAATATGAACTTCCCATTGAAGTGGTGTAGCACATGGTTTGTGAACTGTATTTTGGAAAAATTTATTCTGTTCGGTGCCAGAAATACCCAGAAGGCACAGAAATTATATAGTACATAGTTTCACGAACCACGCACTATACCGCTTTGAGTTAACAATTCTGTTTACTTGTGTTGCTTTCGAATTGACTATTCACGTTATCAATTAAAAAAACAAACAAATACACTAATTTTATTGCAAATGAAAAACAACTTTCAAGTTGACATCCTTTTATCGACCGTATGTTGCGACTAATTATTTTTTATTCATTTCCTTTTACTGGCTTGTGACACTTTTGATGATCACTTGCAATAGGAGGCAATAGAGTGAGATTCCATACGTCTTTGTTCTTTTCATTACCGTAATCAAAATGTAATTAGCATATTATTTCAGGATTTTGCTGTTTTCCTCCACTAGAGAGAAATGAGCCCGCAATTGTCATCTTTATGGCATATTGGCCGATTGTTCACCATTATTTTCATCATTATTTTTGTTCGGATAGTGGAAAGCGGCACACTAAGAGACAAATCATGCAAATTGCAAGGTGGGAATTTTGCTAGTACTGGGCACTGCGGAAATTGACTGTGAAACAAATCAGGCGCGCCAGTCTCTCGCCGCGCACTTAACTCAACCTGCGTCAGACTGTCGCCAGGTTCTCGCGAGCTCACATGGCATCCTTTCTCGAGAATCTAACGAAGATAGGGCGAAGTCGCCGTGCATCTTTTTAACCGGACCTGCGTTGATTTTCACATCTTCGTCTAGGTTTTTTGACGCACCGCGATTTTTCGCGCCACGGTCTTGCCGCGCGCACCTGTGTTTCACGAGTGCTTGCCTAGTAAAACTCAAGTAACAAGCGCGCGCGATAAACCGATCTATTATATATCCTTACTTATCCTCAATAATTTTATGTTTCAGGTGAAATGCAATTGGTTGACATCGAGGGCTGTGATCTGTATACCCTAAAAGTGAATGTCTGTGGTGGATATTGCAAGTCGCACTCTTTCTTCGATCCATTTACACAGAAAATCAGCTATCGAGCCAGTTGTTGTCGAATGATAGAGAAGAATTTTGTGAGTTATTTTATAATTTAATTGTAAATTTGGTGTTTTTTAAGTGACACTCAAAGAATAATTAATGGGATATCCTCTTTTCTTGATGGGAGTTTAATTGTAGATTGTGCTGACAATTGTTTGCTTTTTTAGTAATAATTACAAGTAGAACAGGTGCACTTTGGTCTTGACATCGTATAGGGTTCCGTTTGGTCATTTTCAAACCAGCTTATATTGAGCTAATAAAGATTATTATTAATTTACATTTCAGATAACAGCAATATTGAATTGCGTGGACGGTTCACGAACACTCCTCATCCCAAACGCAATCGAGTGCGCGTGCATGGATTGCGTACCTTCCACTGATTTCCTACGGTAGATCTGTTGCCGTTTACCGTAGGACATCGCTTCTAATACTGTAACTGCATGAAACTGCTTCAGCAATCACATTGCATAGTACTTGTAAGGAACCTATAATGACCCCCGCCAATTGCCTAATTTGCTAACTTTCGCAGAGTAACTCATGACTCATATTTTGCTTCACCATATTAAAGCGAAATACTGGCGTTTTTGCATCGTGGACAACTGAGCTCTTACGTATTATGCTAAGTTACTCGAATTAGCTCGTATTTTTTATTCTAATTATGTTCATACATAATGCTGGATACCCAACGAATGCTGGTGTAGTGTACTCGATATGTTAAAAAACCGGCGCGTATCTCGCTTTAATTTATTCTCAAAAATATCAATCTCATACCATGATTCGACGATGAAATTTGCCTTAGATTCCGGTTAAGGAAAGTTATTAACTTCTTATTTGCTATAAAAAATGTTTCTCAGCCTTGATGTAATAATAATAATAATCAGTATTAATTCATATAAAAACACGTGTCGCTGCTTGATCTCCGATTTCCGATTAGTATTTAATATTTATAATTTATAGTCAGTTTATTAGTTGTTTTCTTACTTTTCCTTTTACGCCTATTGTTTAGTAATTATTAGTGGATTTCTCGTCAATTGCATGATAATTTACATGCCATACTAATGCCTAATTAATCATTTAATTTATGCTAATGAGCTAATGGCTTAATCCCAATTACTAATTTATTCACGGGATAAGACGGGCATTCTTCAAGCACTAAATATCTTTAGTTCGTTTATTTCTTTTTCCCTACTCGCTTTTTGTGTGTTTTGGTGAGCCTTTATTTATTTGATATCAACATAAATTTGCATAATAATTACTTGTAGAAAGTACTGCGAAGTTGTAAAATCTCTCTTTCGAATAAAACGCAATAAATTATTTCTTTACTTTACGTTTATTGGCACATTCATTGTAGTTTACGACGAGGAGATGCATTACAAGTTACAAGTATCAGAATGGACACAACGAGATCAAAAATATGCGGGCAATTTGAACTGGAATAAAAAAAAGCAACTATACATATTTTTATATATTATGCTAATATGATGTCTTCGACTACTCTGTTCATCACCGACACGCGGCTTGCCCCAAGAATGGCTTTCGACACCGTTGCCGACCCACACTCTGCAATGCCGACCCCATTGAAGTCTCTGACACTAGGATTTCCCCTACAGATACAAACCGACACTGTGCTGACCCAAATGACCCCAAACTGACCCTGTATCCGACCCCAACTGACGCTCTTCCGACCCAACTTCCGCGCGTTTATTGCAAAATATAAAGTACGACGTCATCCAAATTACGAAGGTTTCTATATTATTTGTAAGCATGTACTCTTCGTACTTTATTTTTGTGATTTTTTTTTTTTTTTTTTTTTTTTTTTTTTTTTTGTTTGTTACTTTTGTGGATTATATATTGCGCATTGGCATCGTGTTTTATTGTAGAGTTACTGTAGAGTAGAATGCACACAATCTAGTTAACGCAGTATTAAGCCAGTAGCAAGTATAGTATTGTGTTCTCTTATGACCTTTATTTCTTAGTTGTATATAATGCAAGTAATTTTGTAGGAGATTGGGCCTGATCCGTGATGGATGATCATAGTTACGTTGGCGAAGATAAAAGGTTTATTTTAACATCGCCTTGTTTTTAACGGCTGGACATGCATTTTCAAAGATAATCTGTTTCTTGAACATTAGAACTTGAACCAACATTTTAGTTTTGTTTCAGTATTTATTTTTTAGAATTGCAGGACAGTCCAGTAAACGGGAAATGGTGAGCCTACCAGGATCTTCGAGATGGGAGGTCCCCTCCCAAGAAGTATTTCCGATGTGAGTTTTCTTCAAATTTTTATTAATGTCGTAAGTAACTTCAAATGTTTCAGTAATGGCGTAAGTTATTAACCCATGTATGAAAAATAAGAGATAAGGACGTTAATTGTTTATTAGAACGAGCGTGTGGGATAATGGGACAGTGTGCACTGGATCGGTGCAATCTTAAAGGGGAATCTCTGACAGAGAGAGAGAGAGGAGAAGGGAATCTCTCTACTTCCCTCTCTGCTCCTCTCTATCTTTCCTATGTGTTTTCTCTCTCTCTCTGTCTCTATTGAATTTCTTTCTCTTTTTTTTTTTTTTTTTTTTTTTTTTTGTTTATTTTTTTTCTTTTTTTTTTTTTTTTTTTTTTTTTTTTTTTTTTTTTTTTTTTTTTTTTTGTGTGTCTCTCTCTTCTTTCTCTCTGTTTTATTCTCTCTCCCTGTCTCTCCTTATTTCTCTGAGAGAGAGTGAGAGAAGGGAAATATTTCTTTCCTCTCAATGGGTGCAGCGTGACTTCTCGCGGGGGGCGCGGCGATGCGATGCTCCCTCTACTAATTGCACTAAGACCTAAGCTAAGACCATTCATTTTTAGCGGCGTGAATAAATACCGATACGAAATGCAGCTGGCGTGATGCACGGAGGACAGGCCAAGAAACAGGTAATAGCGAGCACGGTGGAACGTGGAATGCTATATCGAAGTATGCTTTCCCTCTTACTTGTGTGCCGATGATAAGTTCGGTGATAGTATGCAAAGAATACATTCAGTGCATTGAGATTGTGAATTTCATTGTCGTAATTTAGCGTGGTAACCGTCGCCGTCGCAGTCAGCAAGCAATGGTCGGTGCCGGAGGTCTGACGAAGAGCAAGGCAGCAAGGAGATGGTCTCGGAAAGGTACTATTCTTTTGTTGTTGTTATCTGCCTAGCTTGGGCAATCGCAATGGTATCAATAAAATTAGTTCGTATTCGTTAATTATTTTGTTTGGCACTTTCTAGTGGCAGAAAATCTAAGTTTTCTGACTGAGTTTCCTATCGATATTCTTTGATGTGAAATAGCTTAACCTTTAGCCTTATGGGTTTTCCATGTATGCGAGCGCACTTGCTCGCACTTCGTGATCGCCTTGTGAAAATGAAATGCTTGTCCTTTTCGAGTTCGAGTCGAGTGCTAAGGGCGCCTTAATGCTCAACATTTGAAACTATTTCAAATAGTACGGGTCTGTACACTTTCGCTGCAGGACCATGTCAAGTGTGCGATTCGCATGGGTTACGTTGTAGACATGCATGTAAATCACTTGAACAGGGACGGGCATTTGACATTTTCGAAACGGTTCGCGAAATGGAAACCCCATGATAGTGGCGTGATCGTGTTAGAATAATCTAGAATCTAACTTCGATTTTTATACTTACTACATAGTCTAGTTACTGCGATTTCACATTAGTTTTTTTCATTCTTTTAGATTGTTTTGGAAGGAATTTTTATCGAGTGGATTTTGCGTCAGCTTTCTCAGCAGGTATGTTTTTGCTGCTGTGCAATTATGCGTTTCCCTCTGTCACTGTCAAAGTCTGAACTCTTATGTAAGAAAGAGAGAAATCTCAGCTGTTATTATTGTGTATCCTAAAATTGTCGGATGTTTGTTTATTATTGTGATATTCAAATCGTGAATTCTAGGTCGAAGATCTGAAACCAATCCTACCGGCTGTTGTGGACAATGATGTTATTTTCTTTCTCCGAAATGAGGATACTCCCGACGTTTTTATCTTTTATCGTCCGTTTTTGTGTCCGTTTTTGTTTGCCCATCGTTTCAAACGTGGTTATTCGTTCATTCCTTGCACTCACCTTCATTTTTCTCTGTTTTCTGTATTGTTGTGCCTCGGAGTTTCTTTATTTCTATTTTTCGCATCCATTCTATTGCTTTGTTATACTGTTCCTCGTCAGCTCATTCACCCTCTCTCAATCCCTTAGATAGATCGTTCGTTTGCGTTGTTCGTTTACAATTGCACCGTCCTTCTTACCTCTTCACTGTTTGTTAGTTTTGACCGGTATAGCTTATTATTCACTTCATTTTTGTTAGTTTTGACTGCTATAGCATACTATTAACTTTTATTATTTTATGTCATACCGCAATAAACCTTGTTTTATACATATTTTGATCACTGTCAGGTTACGGTATTTATGTGTGAAATAGTTTTTTGACCCAGTGCTGACCCGACGAGCTAGTGTGCCGACCCGACGCTGTCCCCAAAGAATCGATGTGCCGACCCGACGTTGACCCCAAAGAGTCGGTATGCCGACACGACGCTGACCCGCTTTAACTTTTACCGACACGGGGCGCGCACGATGAGAATGACGCGTCGGCATTTTCCTATTTGGGGTCGGCACTCCGGTCGGAGGAGTAGATCTAAATTGTAGATCTAAATTGGTCATTATTAATATCTTAGTAAGCGAGAGCACATCAAATATAGAACATTTATACTGGTACTGGTACTGGGGCATTCAAATGGGCTGCAGACACTCATAAGAACAATAACATGCAACTGTTTGGAAGACTAGCAGCTACACAAGTTTACTTTTTAAGGGATCAAAGAACCGCGGTGACTTAGAATAGTTTTTAAATTAGCCAATTACACAAACTTTTGCGGTTTATATCATTGATATCAAGGGTGATGGTTTAAAGTTATAAAACGGTGTAACGGTCGGATTTTGAAACGTATGTTGGAGGTGCTGTACCCATTTAGTGTAACTGCGCGATTTTTTAGTTTAATTATATTAATTTGCATACAACATGGTAATGCAGTTGTCCAGCATCATACGTTTCAAAAACCGGCAGTTATCTCGCTTTAAATAAGAGTTCCTCCTTGTAGAATCGATCTATCGAGAACAAGTAAGGTCTGCGGTTCGACTGCGACTATTATTCATAACAAGAAGGCATTAGCATTCATACAAGCGAGATGTCAAACAATACTGGCGTTCTGAGGAGTTACACCCAAGACAATATCCACTGTTTCGTCTGCATCATATTTATCGTTTATTTCATCCACAAGACTGTCATCCTCGCTTCCTGAAACGAAAATTTGTTTGAAGGGTCTACTTCAACAATATTCAAAGTACATTGGCCCAGTGGAAACGTTGGCGTTTCGCAGTCAGTCGACCAAAGTTCGAATCCAGTCACACTCATTACTCGAAAATGAGCATGGGACATAATGCGGCGTAAGTTTATATTTGTGCTGAGCGCTCCGTAGAGATACGCTGATGAAACTTTTAGCGCTTGTGCCCCACAACAAAGGTGGGCAAAGGGTGCGCGGCGAAACGACAATCGATCGGAGATAACTATAAAGTGTTTTTTTTTCCAGGAAGGTTTTCGAACAAATACCACTCACCAGTCCACCAACATGTGTTGCTGACAGTGACGAGTACCACCGCTACCACAGCGAATGCCAAAAGGAATAGAGACAGAACGGCCACAGCAAAACCGACTGCTGCGTGCTGCAGCAGAGATGCGCCCGCAACAACCATAGAGTATACGGTAACTGGTATGGAGGGTATCACATCAAAGTGGGATAGAAAACTGAAACATTTTAATTGCTATACTTTCTAAAAAAATATAAGGTAGTGGGTCTATCATACCTGAACATATCTGAAATAATAATGTAACAAAAATAGAAATTTGCACAAATGTGAGGGCTAATATGTTACTATCAAATATAAAAATAAGAAAATACCTTTAGATACCTAAAGTATCTAAGGTAACTGCCCGGAATGGCCATAAAATTTAATAATAAATTTGATATACTAGCTATTTTGAGTGAAACTGGCAGGTGGGATTCTAGTAAAGTTCTGAGTGAGAACCTTAGAGAGACTGTTCTGAGTGAGAACCGTAGAGAGACTGTTCTGAGTGAGAACCTTAGAGAGACTGTTCTGAGTGAGAACCGTAGAGAGACTGTTCTGAGTGAGAACCGTAGAGAGACTGTTCTGAGTGAGAACCTTAGAGAGACTGTTCTAGTGAGAACCTTAGAGAGACTGTTCTGAGTGAGACGTAGAGAGACTGTTCTGAAAAAGAAACGTAGAGAGACTGTCATCAGGCCCACGACATGAAACAGCTCAATTTGTACATTGAGATTAGTCCACTGAATTTAAGGAAATACAGCACTACATAAAAAAGTATGATAATAACAAATTCAATACACCATAGAACTCGCTTTTCAAATACATATCTACAGAGTTTTTCCACGGCAAACAATTCGGCCAGGGTACCAGTCAAAAGGTTTAAAAGCAGTCCCAAAGCGCTTTCAAAATGCAAAAAATCACTGTAATTTCATAACTATTCAAAACTTGGAGAAGGAAATTTTAACAAAGCAACTTTATAAAAATCCAGAGGTTGTCGCTTATTGGGCACACATAATATAATAGATAGGAGCCAAAAAATCAACTCATTAATTTTAAGCAAGAAAGCAAGGAAGTACTGTAAGATCGTCTACAAAATAAAATAAAAGCTCATTGTCGGGAGAAACTGAAATATACTCAAAAAGGAACAGGTGAAAACAAAATAATTCATGCACATGTTTTCATTAATTTTGGAATATGATATATTACTCTTATAATTTACAGAACGGAACAACAATTTATATTGAAAATTTGACTTGTCAGGAAAATTTCTTTCATAGTTATGTTACAAACCAATGGAGTGAACTTATTTCTAAAAAAACAGACAAATAATAGCCGTGAGAGAATGTTAAATTATGAAATTGGAAACCTCGGCCAAATACTGGAAATATTCACAGAACATTTGAAATAAACGATAAAATTCTTAGAAATGTATGAATCAATGCAATGATATCGTAAAATACAACAACGATATCTTAAATATTCATAGCTTAGGCTAAAATGGTATGTCTTATAAAGTCTCCTAAAGTACCAATGCTAAACGCTTGTTTTACTTGAATGAACATCTCGAAGTTCTCTTGGTAAGAAAAACATATTTTAAAGCAAGAAAACGCTAGTTTTCCGGGTGTAATCGCCGGCTCAAAAGGATTAAAAATGCTTGTTCGAATGAGGTTTTTGAGGAAAGAATCGTCAACTTCAGCTCTAAAAAGAATAACTTCGAACACACAAAAATAATAAATTGTGGAAAAGCCATGGTAACTTCCTAGCCATCGTAATTTCGAATCTGGAAAATATAGCGCTGAACTGTGCAAAGCTGATCATCACATAAATTATTCGGCAAAAGAACCAGCACGAACATATTGTAGCTGCGTGTGAAGGTATACATCCTGCTATATATCCAAAACCCGAAAAGCTCCAAGCAGTTGTGTTTTGGCTGGTAATTTTTGCCAAATAACTTGAATTTCAGTAAATCTGTCTATGATAATTGGAATCGCAGAGTTCATGTACGTAATACGAGAAAGTCGTTCTCTCATGAGCCTATCCCTTTAAATTAATAAAGGTAAGAATACACAAATAAATAAATTCACAAACTCTACATGTCTCCACCATGCACAATCAACTAATATAATAGAGAAATTAAAGATGTTGAAGGCAAAAACTTGTGTGTGTTTTCGGCTCCTTTTCATCGTCGTTTTCGTGCTGAATTCTCAAGAATTATGGGTACACGAGAAAGCGTTTTTAGGGGATTAAAAATATGATTTATTATTGTGACTTTGGAATTTATGTCCCGACATTGTGAACAAGAAATATTAGTGGAAGAAAGAAACCTAACACCCACCAGTCATATGCAAATACTTTTTTTCTTGTTGGCCAAATGTTTAGCAACAGAATTTCCCAATAATTTCTAAACATAAAAGAGTGAACATGGAGCCAAATGGTGTAAAATGGTACTAAGAATTTGTTTGTAGACAAATGTCACGTACCGCCGGCACCATTACTACATATAAAAAGAAGACGATACTCCATTCAACCATGGTAAAATTATTTACTACCCAATTCAGACTTCTATGAGTACATGTGATCTGTCTGGTAATAAAAGTGA
The DNA here is from genome assembly GCA_036852015.1 of Pelodera strongyloides. Classification (NCBI taxonomy): domain Eukaryota; kingdom Metazoa; phylum Nematoda; class Chromadorea; order Rhabditida; family Rhabditidae; genus Pelodera; species Pelodera strongyloides. Next base: position 115,435 of record JAANDG010000386.1, on the reverse strand, counting down.
AAATGATGCAAAAATGAAAGTGCGTAAAGGTATAAGAAATAGTGTATGAAATTTTTAAGGTAGAGTGCGAACATAGACATACATTAGTAAGAAAATGATAGAGAAATAAATGACCTTGAATATTAATCAAGGTACCCCGTTTTGACGCTGAGTCACAAACGAGGATAAGTGAAAGATCAATGACTGACAAGGAATCGACTTTATAAGAAAAGGGACTAAATGTTTTTCTTCCTTAAATTCCCTCCTTCTAAAGACCATTAAATGGGCCTTGCGATGGCAAAAAGCAGCTTTAAATTGGCTTCGAAGCGCCTAACCTTTTTCCAAATTAATTTTGTTCTTTTTGTGTTGAAAACTTTCGCTTCTTTCCAGCACTAAAAACTTGAGAACAGTTTTTGCAAGTAAAAGAAACACAAGTAGCAATGAGGTGTTGAAAATTACTGGCTAGTTTTTTGAAAACTTGATTAACTGCCCTAGAATTTGGCGCCTAACACCAGTGAAACTCCAATGGTGCGCGGCGGGAACTTGGCGAAGTCTGGGTGAATGCTCGGTCAAAAAAGGGTGTGCAGAAAAGGGACAGCTGTTTTCCCGCGCGAACCTTCAAAAACTTCGCGCTCGCGAAACGTTCATTCATGGGTATAGCGAAAACTACCCTTTATACCCTTGTTTAACACAAAGCAATTTAGTGGCCAAATGTTGATTCCTATCCAAAATATCCATGAAATGTCTTATTTATAAATGAAAGTTTACTCGGAATGATTTTGTTTTCATTGAAGTAAATTTTCAATACATAGACTAACGTCTATGGTCTATGTCCATGAACCCTTGTCTTTGTGTAGTTGACAATGACCATAAAAAGCTGAATGCGTTTAGTGGACAGCTGTGGACTCAACGACAAAAGTTCACGACCAATTTTAGGAAAAAAAGAACCAACAAAAATTGTGTTTGTTGAAAAACGAACAAACAAAAAGCAACATATGCCTCTAACACATAAGACCGTTCACTGCTTGAAAATAACATTTTCAGGCCAATAAATCATCGATATATATTTCTTTTTTTGTCAAGTGTAGCATATGTGCAGGTTCCAGGTTCCATAATGGGGTTTCCAAGTATCCCGAAAAAATGGGTGTGATTCTGTCAATACTACCCTATTTCTGCACGAAACTGGCATACATTTATAATAAGAAAAAAAGAATATTCTCGTGTAGGTCCGAGATACTGTAAAATTTCACCATACTTGGAAACCCCATAAAAACTGATCACCAATTACAAATGTACAATATCTGATGTTTCAGTGTACGTACGAATACAATGAGACGAAAGACAACCCGTTAGTTAGAAAGAACTTGCGAGAAAAATTTCGAAATAGAATAAAATACCAATTGAAATGGAATACCAATTGGAATAGAACTAATGCTAAAGAATGAATAAAGGGTTGATGGGCTTACAATTAAAAGGCATACGTCGAGTCGGATCGGGGACACTTCAAACATATATTGAGACATATTTTCAAAAGTTTTAAATGGAATAAAAGAATAAAATATATTGATGCCTTAAGATGCTGACAGTTACGGTTCTTCATTAACACGTAGAGAGTTCACTTCGAAACTTCTGAAATCTGAAGGGCAATGACTACCAATTTCCGATTGGAGATATGAAGTGTCTGGGAAGAGAGAGACAGAGAGAGAGAGATAGAGCGAGAGAGAGAGAGAAATCGAGACACAAGAAGCAGGATAGGGTGAAGTAGAGAAATGAAATAGAGGTTCGAGAAAAAAAATGAGAAATGGAGGAAGAAATGGAGAGAATAGAGAGAGAGAGAGAGAGAGAGAGAGAGAGAGAGTAGACTCCCATAACGCTCTGTACCTGGCAATAATTGTAGTCCATGGTAACTCCACGCCTACGAACAACCTTCTTGTTTATTTGTTTCTCTCGGAGATAAAAAAAGAGCGTTCACACCGGAATGGCTGGTAAACTAACAACGAGTTGGGCAATGTTTTTAGTAAATGAGGCAGATATTAGTACAATTAAGAAGTTAATGTTCAATCGAAGCGCCGCGCCGCCTCTCGCCTTGCACGGCCGCGTGGAAACCGTGAGCACATTTCACATTTGTGCGCCGATTTAGTGTGACATGCCGACTGAGTTTATCGGGAACGCTTCCCAAACATTTTTTGTGAAGCTTCTCAACTATTCTAATAACTTCGTTTTGATTCAAGTTGAGTCTGAAAGTGACATCGAGGGGAATCACTTCTATACTACGTCAAGAACCCCCTCCAAATTGAATTTTGCAGGAGAACTTCGTCGCTTTTTACTAAGCTTTGTGCTTTCAATAAGGTCCGCTAAGCAAATAATCTTTGCATTATTTCTTTAGAATTGATACGAATTGTGGCATATTGCACTGGTGTTTTGTATGGTACAATATGACAAAACACTTCATAAGTGACACGCAAATTCCAGCTGCAAAATCGTGTTTCTCGTAAACTTGACCCTTTATTCATGCCTTGTATTTATGTGTATTTGACGAGAGAAATGTTATACACGGAAACTTCCAAGTTTTATTAAAGAATAGCACGCAGAGATTCGTTGATTCTACTAAAGAAACTACCCGTTGTAAGCACTGGGAAAAGGGTAAAACAATAATAAGAAAATAATTACTTATTGGGCTCTTGGGATTGTTTCGCCGGCTTAAAAAACATTATTGAATTAATATCTTCATTGTACATATATTTAGAAACCCCTATTATAAATATCAATTCATATAAACCAAGGATATAAAAAGAATGATGTAATAGAATTAATATCCATTAACGACTTGTTTCGCTAATTTCCACAACACGGTTTGATTGGGGGGAGGGGGGGGGGGGCATTTAACTTGAGTGAAGTTAAATTACCCTCTCTGGGTTTTATACCTTTATTTGGGGAAACTTCGCACAATACTGTTGCAAGGTAAAGTCAAAAATCAGATAGTTCATATAGCGCATTTCTCTACTGTGAACTTTTATCATTCGAATTGGGCCCATAAATTATGAAAACAGTGATACTAAGTTTTGAGATCTCATTTTATGGCATTTGTGATGAAAAGCTCGAAATAAAATAAAGCTCGATTCAACTAAACAATGGTCAATAAATTAAAGCGAAATAACGGATGGTTTTTGAAACGAACCGTGGACGTGGACACCTGCATTTTTATGTGTCGTATGCAAATGACCATAATGTAGAATAAAAACTCGACCCCGATTCGACCCCAGCATAACTGCATAAGGATGCAGTTGTCCACGATGCGTTGCAAAGACCGGCCGGTATTACTTTTTAAGAATAAATAACAAACTCACAGAACTAAGAGGGAAAATATTCGAACAACATTAAAAAAAAAAAGAATCAACCGGTGTAAATCATTCAAACGAGAGGCGGTGCAGAAGGGAATGGCATCTGAAATATAGAAATCAATACAAAAAATAGAACCATAACACTACTTCTTTCTTTAACTACTTGAAACTGGCTCCTGCGCTATCGTGTATATCAAATTATCAACACTCAACGCACTGATGAAACTTCGCGGTTACGCAGCGCATCTATGGCGAGAAACGGGTGCGCGGCGGCATAGGAATAGCACACCGAGGTGGAAAACGGAAAGTGCGCCACATGTCCGCAAAAGGTTAGCTGGAATGAAACCCTATTCGCGAACCATTGGCGCAAAAATGGCTCCGCCCAGCCGCAATGCCCCCCCCCCTATTTTTAGTTTTCTTGTGTTTCCCTTTTGGCTGGGGCTACGGCTACGGGCTAAGCGCTACGGCTACAACTTCTTCATTTGCAAATGTGAATAATTATGAGGGATATAATTATCATTACAACAAACACAAACCTCTCTATTGCATGTCAATGTATCCTGTTTCATCAGTCGATTCCTCCGCCGTCTTCTATTTTCGTACCACACTGCACAACAACAACACGGTGTACAGAAACATATCGTACAACAGCACAAAATGAGCCCGATACAGAAAAGCACCGTAAGAATGCACATCCTGAAATCAATCGATTATGATGTGAAAATGAGCCTTTTGTTCTTACGTTTGTTATTGATACTTACGTTAGTAAACATAAACATAAGTTCGGAGTAAAGTAAACCCTCAATTGTAGCGACTTATTTTTACTTTAAAATTCTTGAAAAACTTACCAGACATAACTCTTGACTTCGAAAGGCAGAAGCGACCAAATCCAGAGGATTAAGTCATAAATACTGAATCCGAATATGACTCCCTCATCATCACTCATCGCTAACTAATTTAGATTTAAGGGTCGGAATCTGCTGCGAGCCTGAAATAACACACCGATTGGAACCATATGAATGAAATCAAATAAAACCATGATTTACGAAGAAAAGCAGAAGAAAGAGCTCATTTTGTACAAGGTGAATAACCAGATAATTATAAAGTGTATTACTTTTATTTTCTCGCTGGAACCTTTCAAAAGATAATTACAGGGCATAGTGGGGAACACAGCAGTTTAGATTAGAGTTTAGACATACACGGTACAAACAACCTTCGTGGCTAGAATAACGGTTTCGTGCACCGTAAATGCTCTAGTAATCAAGCATAGAATTCGTAAAAAAATTGGAAATATATTTATTTATATCTCCAACTTGGGAAATTTCATACAAAACACGCTGAAGTTAGATCTCGAAGTTATATATGCTACTGTATAACTTTTTGAACTTAAAAACGTCGATTTCTGTGAAGGATTAAATTCACAAGATCGGCGAGTTTCTCTGTGTTTTTTGTGTGGAAATACTATTGCTGAGTGGACAGAACAGAGTTGTTTGAGTTACTTTTACAGAGCAAAGAGTGCAGGTAGAGTGTAGTCAGCAGTACACGAATAACTACATTGTTTAATTTTTTTTTTTACAGCCCATTTCTGAGGATATTGTTTCCCTAACAAATTTGCCCCACTTGAGCTTTATGTTATGCCACGCAGAGTGCACAGTCAGATAATTGCTGTAACACACGCAAAAAAAAAAAAAAAAAAAAAAAAAAAACTTTTTTTCCGTGTGCCTGACAACGAGATATTGTGACGACAAAAAAACTGTCCCAGAGAGAAACTTAAACCAGTAATTGAAACTCTAAACTCTAAAGGGTCGATAACCCATGCAAGGGAGTAAAAGAGTATATTTCGGCAAGTACGCCTGAGTCGCTTCACCCTTGACCTATTTTGCCTCAGAATAGAGCTTATGGATTATTTATGAATATGTATACGCGAAATAAAAGCAAACAGGTTACTTTAAAAACGTAGTTGAATCACATAAGAACCAAGCTAGCTGTTTCTAAACGAAATGCGTCGGGGAATATGGGTTTAGAAGTGCGAATAATTTAACCAAATTATATAGAAATGAAAAACATGGATTTAGTTACTTGAACGTCGCTTTCAAAATGAGGTAGTGTGCAAGTGGGCATTACCCCTGAGAAAAAGGGGTGAGTCATCATGGGCAACTAGATCTCACAAGAGGGAGGGCCTTGTGGACTAAGGCCCGCGCCCCATTCACATGGAAATCGAGCATAAACACGATGAGTCACATGTAATTATTACATTGAAATGAGGTAGGAAGTAAAACATCATGAAAAATCCGAGAAATTGGTAAATATAATAAAAATATTTTAGAAGAACATATACAGAATAGAAGCCAGAATATTTCTCGCACTTTTATGTGGTGAGTGACAAATTTACAGGTTATGTATTCCGAATAAATATTACTATATTATTCAACAAATTACATAGAGGGAATTGTCGGTTGGGAACACATCAAATTTTTTACTTGTTCTTACTTGTCAAAAACAAAGAAACTAAATGAGGATTATGCTTTATGCTACAAAAGCTAAAACCAAAAGTCAAAAACCATCTACTTACCAAGCATCCATGCATTTTCAGTGTGGTATTCAATGTGCGGGATTGATAATTATCAAAAAGAACTATTTCGCTACATTATAGAAAAAACCCTGGCATTTCTTTCTGAAAGAAAAGCGGAATATCGCCTTAAAAGTGGGCCTCAATTTGCGAATCGATATACGCGAGAAACAGTGAAAAGAGGACAGGGCCCACGTTTCCAACAGAATTTTTTGGAAATTACATTTCTGAAAGCAACATAACATCCACAAATGTTTAATTGCAGTTATAGTATAATAATAATTTAGTGTACATACAAAAGCAGGAAAATTAGAAAAAAATTTGAGTAACAGCTTTGTAGACTGTTAAGAATAAAGTTTACCAGTTTACTCATGATGTGGTCGTTAAGTAGTTGTGCAAAATTAAGGGAAAAGATACCAGATCCAGGGTAGAGTAGCCGAACTTATGGGCTATGCTATGAGGGAGCGAGCTCCAATAATAACTTTATGCGAGCATTGCATGTTCATGCAACTTTTCATAAAACTAGTCGCGGAGGCTATTATACTTTCGGAAATTATTATCACATATGTAGTGTCCCGTATTCTCCTATTTCTTAGGTATTTTTTTTCGAACATTGTTGCTATGACAACTTGATACAACAAACAAAAGCATCTAAATTTGAGTAACAGCTTTGTAGACTGTTAAGAATAAAGTTTACCAGTTTACTCATGATGTGGTCGTTAAGTAGTTGTGCAAAAAAAAAACGTATAAGCAAGAGGGACAATGAACAGTTTTATTCTACAAAATGAGAAGATTTTTACATCAACTTGCAGCAATGGCGGACTCGTCACACCGCAGTGGCAGCTGAACAAATGAAGTTTTATGTTTCGCATACAAAGTAAAATGAGTGAAAATAAAGCATACAATGTAGTCTCCCAAATTTGAAATACGTAGCTCTATGTAATTTTTAATCCATAAATTATTCACAATGAACATTTCTAATTACAAACGTACAATATTCGTCTTCTTTTTGGCACACTCTTTCTTGAGATTGTTCTTCGAATTATCATCATGCATCAAACCATAAAAACCGAATGCTTGAGGGTCAATTAAAGGATAATTAATGTTGTTCTTTATGGGAATATGGACAGACTGGCCTAAACGGTAAGGTCAATAGAAAAAATTCGCATACGCAACGCAATTCGCATACGCAACCAGAGAAAAAACTACATACCCTAATTTATCGTGACCGACACTTTATATAATGATTCGAGAAGCAAAAAGTTGTTTTACGATTTCGAATAAGGACAACGTGTTGCCGTTGATCAAGGACCCCACCATTCTCTATCCATTTTAATAATATTGTTGGTGCATCGGAATACTGGTAAAATAGAGGAATCGTCCAATTTGATAAAATACGAAGACTGAAAAATGTTTTTGTTCTTCCCAACTCCATTCTATGCCATTCAGAAAAGTAGAATTCGACACATCCTATCGACACATGAGGAACAATATAATTTCACAGGAAAGTGGAAACCCCGAGATGGCTCCGATTATTTTGGAAAAAACCCGATATGGCCCCGATTATTTTTCGAAAAACTCCAAAATCCCGATATCGATATGGCCCCGATTATTTTCCAGAAAACCCCGATATTGCCCCGATCACGGCCCGATTTTTTGAGGGACTTCGTCGGGGCCATTTCGGGGTTTTTTGCTTTCCCATGTTCTCTATCCTTGCAACCGATTTTACTTCCACGTAAATAAAAGGTGTTCAAGCGTGTATTCTTTGTTTTTTTTAAGGCAACGCTACCATTCTGAACACGTAAAGGTGGAAACTTTCAGTGTGGTTGAATTCAGCACTGACACCTGTACCATTGGATGGCCTTTCTAAAAATGGAGCATCGTTAGCAAATGTGAGTATCTGCTTGTTCTCCAAAAATTGTTGTAATCACAATGTTAAAGACTACTGTATCTTTATAAGCATTTGTTTACGAGTATTATACTGACAATGAGGAATAAGGACCACAAAAAATATGTTTTAAAATGTATTTAAAAAGTAACTTTATATGATCGAGTAATGACGCCGAGCCCAAAATTACAATAGCTAACCTGTGATGTAAAGTCCAATAGCAATTGATTCAAATTTTTAGTATTTTCTGAATTTCGGGCGAAACTTTGATAGAAATCCTCCACGTTAGTTACAGTGGAAAATCGGTATTTGTCTATTAATTCCTAAAATCATCTTAAAACGCACGAACTAGCGACCTCTTACGGGCTATTTTGTGACCTCCATGGATTTCGAGAAAAAAATAGTAGCCAAATGGTCATCAGTTGGTCGGAAAATGGTGGCCACTGGAAAACCCAGGGTCGTCATTTACCCCGTTTTTGCGTTTGATATAATGTTGGACAAATTGTTGGAAAACGGAAATTTCAAGAAAAAAAAAGATAATAATTTAGTTGAACCTGAAGTGTTCGAGTAAAATTCGCTTCACCGACTATCTTTTCCACCATACGGAAGATGAGAGCACTCTGAAATTCGGAATATTGAAAGGCAACCGAATTAATTGTAAGATGACATAAAAGCTGTATAAGCGATTTTGTAGTAGCTAGCACAAGGAACCCCTGAAGCTGAAGGCATCCTACATGGATCCGAAGTCTGACATTCTTTACGACAACGTTTCTTCTATAACTCAAGAAGTCTTTGAATAAAATATATTTGATTTATACAGTGTTGTCGACATATGACATATCTATACGTAAACCCCATTTTCGGCTTACAATAAGTAATAATAAAAAGAACGTTAGATGAACCACCTTATAGTAGGTTGGTTCCTGGAAAGCGCCGTCGAGGATTTGAGCATCAGTCGATAGTTTTGTTCTGAAACCTATGTTCATTGCAGAAACCAAGAAATCTTACACAGACCGAGCTCGTAGTTCCAGTTCTACAACACACGATCTCTGAAACCATATTCACCATTCATTTCCCCATGGCCCATGGGGAACTCCCCGTCGTTTTCTATGCGTGTCTCGCGTTCGAATGCTATTTTCTCTCCCCAGGGAATATTTCCACGGGGGAATCGGAGTGGTGAATATGGCCTCGGGTCGACTCTGGTAGTTCACGTAACCCACCACACCACTGATGGGTGTAAAATATCGATCTAAAAGACACCAAACCTGAGTAGATATTGGAATTGCAAATCATTTTTAAGCGATGCACTGACGAATTGGTTGAGTTCCTGAAATGTAGATTTGCAATATATAGAGATTTCTTCTTTCCAACTCACAACTTCAAATAATCTCAATTTAAACGGTTTTATGACAAAATACTTCGGAAACAAAAATGGATTTAATGAATACAAGGAAAGAAAATACTAAAGTGGTAAATTTCGTTCACTACTACCGAAATTACCTATTTCCGAAAATATAAAACATACTGTGTCTGATTTAAAATTCTCCTTTCGACTGAGATATTCAGCAATTCCTTCTTGTATAAACACTTCATTCCAAGAAGATACGGTGATTATGTTGCCGATCCACTAGAAATTGGAAATATCATATGATTCATTCGATTAGATAGTCCGAAATCAGAGGAATGCTAAAAAATGAGTCGAACATTAATTAAAACTGCTTCGTGTTTATAAGTATTTATTGTGTAGGCGTTCCCAAACCGTAGATGCTCCGTTCTCGGACGCGCAGACGCGCGCGTAGGTAGCCGCACAAATTCGCATGTCCGTTTGCGCGCAGTGCAGCAACACATTTGCGCGGACGCGCTCCTGCAATTGCTGCGCTGCGCGTCCAAGGTTCAGAGGTTGCAGGCTCGGGAGCAGTTGAAGACGCAGCTGGGTGAATTTTGACATAAACTTCATTTGTATACGCTAGGATTCATTTGATTTCGTAAGGGCCTGGACGCCGTTTGGATATGTCAATGCTGACTCTGCTCTGACTTATCAAATCAAAAAACCAATATTATTGTTCCCTAGTATTACCCAACAAATATTGGCAGACCTGATGAATGATTTCATGTCTCAATTTCAGGGACAAATCTTTTCGGCCTTCTTTTGTAACAAATTGCACATCGAGAGTGATCAAACCAGGGGATTCCATTCCTCCAACCGATAATTTATTGAATAGAACGTCTGAAATAGAAGCATGATACTTCATACATAAAAATAAAAGTAACGACAATAAACCTATACCTAAGGAACATACGATCCGATCTTTGCGCAGTCGCCGCAAATGAAGTTTTTCGCTTCCATGCAGTACGGCGCGCAAGGGGGCGCGAACACTAGTGAAAATCGGGCGGTGCGCGGGGAAATTTCCCACGGCAATAGGCTTGGCGAAAGTCTGGCAAAGACTGAGTGAGTTGCGCAGCGAGTTGTATAGTATGTGCTGCCGACTTTTTTCAACAGGAGCACCATCAGACTAACAAAGTTTCGCATTGTAGGATTCGTGAAAGGTTTATACCTAGAATGACAGTTGTCGCATCTGTGTGCGCAGCATAGCCACTTTTTTGCCAGTATAGGATGAAATCCATCTATTTCGGTTTCATTAGCAAGAAATCGCTCACCTAATTTTGGCAACGGATATGCAACTTGAAAGAAGTGTTCATAAAAATCAAGATAATAAGCAATTTCCTGCGCAATTTCTTTCAAATTCACAGCCTCTGACGGCTTAGGAAGGCATGCCGATACCTAGAAACGTTGACTCTTTTGGTTCAGCAATGGTAAAAAGTGTACAGAATAAGCTAGAATGGTACTTTCACTTTGTAGGCGTAGCCTAAAGGGCGCCATATCATATCGACTTTCTATAAAAGAAAAGTAGTGCAGCATAGCGTTGGCTTGCGTAATCTGTGAATTTTTCAGCATATTGATATTCTCGTGATCATGGTCAGCTGCTCATACAGTAAGAAATGTAATTTTTCATTCCTCATAAAAATTCATCTAACCAACTCTGATATTAGCCTGACTCTTGATTTGTTCGCAAAACAACGATCCCACGTAAATTGATAGCATATAGGGAGCAAATGGAGGTGTTTGGCCAAAAGTCGTTTTGGTATAATTGGATGATGATAAGGGGATGCTGAAATTTCCTAAACTATTAATTGCTGATAACTTTCCTTTTTTTAATCCTATTTGGCAGGCACGTATTCATTTCTCGTTTTGGAATGAGCGTGTAAGAAGTATTAGTTTGTTTGATTCCCTTTTTGTTAGGATATTCAGGTACTATTTCACCCGCGGTATCAAGGTTAGTTTCTTATTCGGTTTTTACTATTATTTTTGTACCCTTTTTACTCTATAACCTTATATGTTTCCTTACATACTCTATAACATTTGTCTCTCTATCCCTTTCTCAATATCTACTTTACCTTTCTTTCACTCACTGCCTAAGCCTACCGTCATCGCACTGATGAGACCCAACGGTGACAAAATCCTCGTATGCGAAGGGTCGAAACGGGGTTACCGTATTACATATGGTATATTCATGTTAGCTTGTTGAATTTATTCACTTATATCTTCCCAATTTGCTTCCTCTTTTATGTGTGTACCTGTCTAAAACACCGGAGTTACTGATAACTTTGGCTTCTTTGGGATGAAAAATCGTTAGTTTCCATATTGATTTCCTATCAATTCTGTCTTCGCAAGGAAAGATTTCTCTGGCGTAAGTTGGGGAGGGAAACGCCAAGGCTCCGTCGTAACCAGTATTGAAAAATCCAAAACGTTCATCTTTTTTGACCGTTTTCAACGGGTAATGGAAGTAGATCTAAACTTGTGTTAAAATGACTCCACACGAAGTTAATCTAGTTACTGAAAATACAGAGTTATTGCCTTGAAATGGGACATGGAGTTGTAATATAGGAATACATGATGTAAGCAACTAATAATCGGCAATGTGCCCTTTAAAAGCGGACACATTCCAGGGTTTTGTATCACAATAAAATCTATGTCGTATGATAAATAAACCTTGAAACTAGAAGGCCTCTCGGTCGGAAGATTATCGTCAAATTCAAAAGAAATCAAATCCTCCGTTGCGTTCTTTTGTTGAATTTGATATCTACGATTGCCGCTTTCCACAAGATAACGATCGATAGTGATATTGCGAGAATGAAGGAAGAGCTTCTAGAAACAATGGCCATGATACGTCAAGATACTGCGTGCGAGTGTGTCTCAATCAGGCGAGCTTCCCTAATTAAAGCGAAATACCGGCCGGTTGCTGAAACGCATCGTGGACAATTGAACTCTTACGTATTTATGCTAATTTGCTCGAATTTAGCTCGATTTTTTCTAATTAATGTTCATTTGCATAGTCTGCATAAGAGCATAAGTATGTTGGTGTACTCGATGTGTTTCGAAAACCGACCGGTATTTCGCTTTAATTCAGCACACGAATCAAGAGATAGGTAGATCTTTGTCTTCATCGCATACGTTTTGGTAATTACTAGGCTCCAAAATAGAGAACATAATCCTATACTGCTATCAATACTTAGATTTTTCTATTCGTAGTTTTTGTAAATATACATTCTGTGGCTAGTGATACTACCTCTGTTGGCTTTAGGGCTTGAATTGTCAAAGTACAATTTCCACTGACGGTATTGGCCGATTTACTAGAAATTGCAGCTCCAAACCCAGGCAGATGCACTCTCAACGTACATTCGTACATTAGAATACGCAGGAATTCATTAGTAGGTGTCGCACTAATAATTACTTTTGGAATGTTCCAGAGAATAAGGGCATAAACATAGATTATCATCTTTCAACAATAGCAAATGTATGTGGGTATCAAGTAAAAAGATCACCCAAGTTTCCAATAAAAACGGAACAAACCAATAATGCAATTCCTTCTGTTCGGATTCAATAAAAGGTTATAATGAGACGATAATGAGGATCCCTTGCTATATTTTTCCAATACAAACAGAGAATGACAGAAAAACTGCGATTAATTGTTTGCGAAAGATAGTTCTGTGAACTGCGATGCTCCAAAACATCGGCACATTAGTTTGCCTGCAACGCGAAACTTTGGCCGGTGCGCGTCCTACAAAAAACGGGTGGACCCCGGCATGGCGGCCCACTCATATCGGACCTGGTGTAGGCGGCGCGCCGGCCCAGGGTGGGTCTGGTGTAGGCCTGAGGACAGCGATCTTCAACTTTCGTGTGTATTTTAATTCGCCCACACAACGCCTACACCTGGCCCACACCAGGCGCACGAGCCGCCCACCTTTTCTGTGTCTCTCGAGCCACTTGGGCGAGGTGTAGGCGGGGTGTAGGCGGCCCACCTTTTTCGGGCCCAGTGTAGGCCGCGCACCGGCCAAGCTTCCTCAGTGTGTGGAAACCACGCCGCATAGTAAAATTGCGGTATTTTAACTAGAAAACATAAAGAACAAAAAATGAACAAAATTAGTACTGGAGTATAAATTTTCACGATCGTTTCCATGTCCATGTGAGTAAAACTTGGGGTTCCACAAATAATGTAAATCTCTAGGGCAGTAGACGGCAACTTTGGGCACCCTCGGACACCTCTGAAAGCATTTACTTAATAACTGATGCGACCACGAGGCACGCGTAGAGTAGAGTAGTTTATTGCAGCAGGCAAGACAATATCTATACGCTATTTCACCAGGTATATATAGTAATGCTATATATGCAAATACGTCTATAATAACGTTTCTAGACGTAAACAATGACTAGTCGTAGACTAATGAATATAGCATAATGGAACAGTAAAATACTACGTTTCAAAGGTAGTGTTCCCAACACCTCCCCTATTAATTAAAAGAGAATTTCTTATTAGACGGATCCATGACGGCTTCTTCGGTGGGCCACATTCCTCGTGGTCGTCTGTACGTCGTTCCAGCATCGGTGTCCGAGCCGAATCCGAATCGTCCCATCCTGTCGATATGTCACCAGTGACATCGATCAGTTGATGTAGATCCGTCGGCGGGTTGTGCGCTTCTTGTTTCAAGTCGAAGTCTCCCACTCGTAGGCAGCACATCTTCGTTGTAACGTTTCCGCACTGGTTAATGTGTCGCTTCCAAGTCCGTCCATCGGTCGTAATTACTCGTAGATTGTTCTTCCAATCTTCCTCAGCACACGAGCAGGTATCCACGTCGGCTTTGCTGGATTCTTATAATCACGAGCGTATACCAGGGCGTCTCAGTCAATTCCTTGTTGCGAGCACCATGATGACGATGAATGTTCCTCCATCTTCGTTCTTCTTTCCTCGGGAAGATGGTTTTCTTCATTTACACTTCTTCGAGACGTTCGAGATAGCGTAGTCAACGGGTTCTCAACGGTCGGCCAATAAAGTTTCTGCAGGCGATCGTTTTCCAGGTGAAGATGTGCACGGAGTCGAACGGTAGTCTCAGGAACTTCTGCAGCATCTCGGCTGTTGTTCCCTCTCCTTCATTTTCTTGAGATCCTCTTGAAGTATCCACAAAGCGTTCGCTTGTCCGTTTGATTGGGGGTGAAATGGTGCGTTTTCACATGCTTGATCCCACTTCTCCGGCAGTATTCTTCAACTCCTTCGATGTGAACTGCGAACCATTATCTGACACAAGTACTTCAGGGAAGCCAAATTGTGCAAATATTTACCAACCTCTTTAATCGTAGCAGTGGCGGATGTAGTTGACATCTCTCTATTTCCTGCCACTTGGAGTAGGCATCACGACCACCAGGTACATACGTCCTTCCATTGGTCCAGCGAAATCAATGTGAATCCTCTCCATTGCACGAGTACAGTCGGGCCATGGTTTCAGTTCTTCAAGGGCATCTTCGCGGCATTTTGGCAAGGTACACAACTCTTGACCAAATTTCGATGTCCTTGTCCACCCTTGCCAGTAGACGTTGTTCCTCGCCAACATCTTCATTCGTGTTGCTCCAGGGTGTCCGTCGTGCAGCATCCTCAACACTCTTCCTTGCAGTGATGCGGTACCAAATCCTAGTCCAGGAAAAGCATCCCTCGAATATCGATAATTCATTCTCTACTGTGAAATTGTGCAGGGCAGATCCTGGTTTTCCTGCACCATCTCCTGTCTTCACAGCTTCCACGATATTAGGTAATGTATCGTCCTTTTCCGTTGCAGCGCGAATGTCCTTTTGCATAACTGGCAAGTCCTGATCGCATCCAAATACACGGCGGCGACGTCGTCCTCAATCATTCCAATGACGATATCTTCTTCTGGCACGTGTTGCGTAGCAATCAGTCTTGATAATGCATCGGCCTGTCCAAAGCTGGTAGTCGATCGGTACTGGATCTTGAAATCGTAAGCCAGTAGCAAAGGGACCATCTTTGAAGGCGATTTGTTGATGAACCGATATTCCTTTCCTGCTTCCAAACACGGCAAGCAGTGGCTTGTGATCAGTCAACAACATGAAGGGTCGTCCATATATGTAGCGGTGAAATTTCCTTACGGCATACACTAGGGCGAGTGCTTCCTTCTCAATCTGTCCATAATTCTTCTCCGCAGGCGTGAGGGCGCGACTGCAATGCCATATTGCCTTTTCCATTCCATTCGGGTATCGGTGAGAGATGACTGCTCCAACCCCGTAGTCGCTTGCGTCTGCTGCCACCACAATCTCCATCTTTGGATCGTAGTGCGTCAAGAGAAGATCCGATTGCAACACTTCTTTGAGCTTCTCGAAGGCTTCTTTGTAATCCTTGGACCAGACGAACTCGATGTCCTTTTTCTTCAGCGCGTCCAATGGTGCACGAAATGAACGCATGTCTGATACAAAAGACGAATAATAACTAACTAACCCAAGAAACGATTCAACCTGCTGCAGGTTCTTGGGTTCCGGCATATTCTTGATCGCGGCAATCTTCTCTGGGTCCGGTCGACGGCCGTCCTTGTCGATAACATGTCCCAGGAAACGGATCTGTCGCTGGGCGAAACTGCACTTCTCCAGTCGAACACGAAAACCATAGTCGTTGATCCTCTCAAATAGATTGCGGACGTTCCTATTGTGCTCCTCCAATGATCCTCCGGTGACGATCACATCATCCAAGTAGGCAGCACATCCTTCCAATCCTGCGATCATCGAATCCATCACTTGTTGAAATATGCCGGGTGCAGATTTAACTCCAAAGGGTAGGCGATTGTAACGGAACAATCCCTTCTGCGTCGTAATCGTGACCAGCTCCTTTGAAGATTCTTCAACTTCGATCTGCAGATAAGCATCAGCGAAGTCGATCTGCGTAAAATATTTACCTCCATTGAGTTGCGCGAAGAATTCTTCTGCTGTCGGTAATGGGTGGCGATGCAGTTCCAAAGCGTCGTTGAGTCCTGTCGAAAAGTCTGAGCACACCCTCACGGCTCCAGCTTCTTCTTCACAGCGACGATGGCGCGGCCCATCTTGAATACTCCACTGGCGAGACGACTCCTTGCTCGACGAGCCTGTCGATCTCCTTCATTACCAGCGGTTCCACAGCGAACGGTATCTTTCTCTTCGCGGCGAAAATCGGTTGAGCATCCTTCTTCAGTACAAACCGGGCTTTCATCTTCGAACATCGTCCCAGCTCCTTCTTGAACACATCCAGAAACTCCAGTCGAAGTCCTTCCGTCAATTCGGTAGTCTTCACTGTACAACACATTGTATCGAATGTTTCCTTGAACGGCGGCAGCTGATCGATCCAATCGATTCCCAGTAGCTTAATATCCTCGGTCACATAGCAGCTTCCGTGACCACTGAATTCCTTGCACGCGAAATCTGTCCTCAGACGTCCCATCACGGCGATCGGTGTTCCATTGGCAGCTTTCAATTTTGTGTCCACACTCTCCAGCGTCGGCGATCCCAATGACCTCCATGTAGCTCGATCGATCAGTGTGACATCAGCTCCAGTGTCCAATTGCATCTCCACTCGTTGAGATCCAATATTGACTTCCACCATCTTCCGCGTCGCGGCAATAACGATGCTTTCGTCCTCCTCGATTTTCTTAGCGTAGGCAGGTCCTCCACGTTTGCCATCCCTCCATTTCCTCTGGGTAGGCTGTTGGGCAGGTCTTCCACGTCCTACTTTTCTCTGGCAGTTGCTTGCATAGTGTCCAATCTCACCACAATTATAGCACGCTCCTCGAACCATAGGTTTCTCCGGAATTGCTTCCTTGCTAGGGTTGCTTTTCCAGTTCCTCCTCCTGTGGTTCAGAACCTTATTCACTTCACTTACTTGTTCGTCTCCTCCTATCCGGGCTGCATCCTTGATCAAAGTCTGCATCGAATCACACTCGACCAACAGATCCTCCAACTGGCACGTTTCCGTCACTTCCAGCTTCCGCAGCAAACGTTTCCTCAGTTCACTGTCTTCAGGTTGTTGCAGTCCACCAACGAACAGTAATGTCTTGAAGTCTTGCTCCTTCATATCCTTGAGTAGAGCGGCTTCACACATGCGGTTGACACTTGAGGCGTACTCTCTGTACGACTCACCTGGTTGTCTGGTCGTCCTCAGCGCGTTGTACCTCCTTCTGAAGATCGTCGATTTCTCCCCGAACAGCTTCTCCAATTCCTGGGACAGCTCCTTGATCGGTAGATCCTTGATCCTCTTCGGCGCGACGACATTGCTCAGCCTGGCGTATGCACGGTCGTTCAGCTTGGATATCAGCAACCTGGCTTGTTCGGCTTCCGACAAACCACCTCCTTCCGCAGTGACGATGTCCTCGAAACGTTGGAACCACTTGGTGAAAGTGACTCCTCCATCAGCATCGTACTCGAAAATCGTGATCCTGTCACCCAACATCGACGCCATCGGTGCTCCTCCTGACGATGCGGCTCCGCTCCGCTGTTCCAGCAACTTCAGCAACCTTTCTTCTCTATTCTTTGCGTCCTCATCTCGCTTCCGTGAGTCTTCATCACGCTTTCTGGAGTCCTCCAGCAGCTCCTTGATCAGCTTCTGTTGCTCCTTGAACAACTTCTGCTGCTCCTCCAACGCGGTCTTCTCGGCTCCTGGGGACATCCTGTATTCGAAAACCACCGAAACCCGAACTGCAAATTTTCGAAAATGCGCAAATCCGAGCGCAGTAAACTGCTAGCTCAAGGATATTTTCGAAAATAAGCGTCGATCCTCCGGAGTTTCGAAAGTCGAATCCTTGAACGCCAATTGATGCGACCACGAGGCACGCGTAGAGTAGAGTAGTTTATTGCAGCAGGCAAGACAATATCTATACGCTATTTCACCAGGTATATATAGTAATGCTATATATGCAAATACGTCTATAATAACGTTTCTAGACGTAAACAATGACTAGTCGTAGACTAATGAATATAGCATAATGGAACAGTAAAATACTACGTTTCAAAGGTAGTGTTCCCAACAATAACGAAAAGACCTTTTCTAAATGAGATCCATGGTGTGTAAAATATGGAACCCACTAGTCAAACTACCCTACCAAAAGCCACGACACTGGATTAGGAGCTACTGTGAAGATTATGGATTTCTATGATAACTTTGACCCTGGATCAGTGTGAATTCTGAATTCTACGCGGAGTATTCTACACTCACAATTCCAGTGTGAATCATGAAAAATTACAAAGGTGTGTATACTGTATAAAACAACGATACACACGCGCAGGTTGCATTTATAATTTGTCATATTTCACAGATTAATTACCGTAACCCAGCCTATTTTTTTCGTATTTTGCTCCGCTATGCGTAGCATCGCAATGATGATAAAATTTTCGCTTCGAATGAATTTCAAAGTTTTGTTCTTATTTTCTTGTTTTGTTGGACGTTCTAATGTTTTATTTCAATTGTGTGAAACGGTACTCGATTGCCATTCGTTTCGGAGGCAGGCATCTTCGGTTTTCGTTGCACTGTGGCGCATATGACCGATTATAGATCCGTTTTTTCAGTATGGGACAACAACAGTCCGGATTCGGTCAGAGGGACAAAGAAAAGGGTCAAGGAGATGCTGATAAGGAAAAGAAGAAGAAGTATGGTTTATCCTTTCTCCCTCATATATTCAATGAACATGTTCTGTATATCTAAACGTACCTGTTCTGACGTTTAATGTAATTTCACATTGAGGAGGGCCTTACTATTTGAATAATATAGCGTTGTAGATGGGTGATGGAGTAATATAAAGAAGCCGAGTAGACCTTATGATTTATTTTCAGGAGATACGAGGCTCCCATTCCGACTCGCATTGGCAAAAGGAAGAAGGGTGGAAAGGGACCCGATGCTGCTAGCAAACTGCCGCAAAGTAGGTGGTGTTTTTTTTGCTGCGGTCAACTGCTCTGTTCTACCTTAGCGTGCGTTTAGGCTGCCGAATAGAAAGACCTGAACTTGATTTCCACAGTTGACTATCCCGCGAAATCACATTTATTTGCATGCCCATCATAACCACCTAGCTATTGACTCCGAATGTTGTAGATTTGTGTATTTGAGTGTAACTTCCAGTTGAGTACAAAGTGTTCAGTCAGACCACCAAGCTTGCCTTTCATTTTCACACAGAAGATACTTGTGCCCTGAACGTTGACGAATGCCACACATATTTTAAGATTTTTCTGAAGAATGCAATTTTGTTACAAAACGCATCGTTCTAATGTTCAGTTGTGCCGCATACCCGGTGTCGCCTCCGTACGCTGAAAATGGATCGTACTAAGGACTATCTTCTTATGGAGCAAGAGTTCATTCAAAATCAGGAGAGACTGAAGCCGCAAGAGGAGAGACAGGAGGAGGAGAGAACCAAGGTAAATGGAGTGAGAGTGAGAATCAAAAGCGCCACTTATTTTTTTCTGTTTTATCTTCATAGATTTGATGTTACATGGGATATAATTATTATTATTAATGCATAGGCGTCTGTATAGTTTTATAGTTTTTTTAGCGTGATTTCCCAAATTCCATACAGGTGTTTTAGGGCGCGTTCGGGATTGATTTTCCGAAAGGAAACTCGGCCAAATCCTCGTTCGGGATGGACTTTTTGGAAACGTTCCAATGCTTGGAGAAAACAAAAAATACAGTATGAATTAGCTTGCGAAAAACGTTTCCCGCGCATATTTTTCAAATTTTCCATGCTAATTCATACTGTATTTTTGATTTTCTCCAAGCATTAGAACGTTTCCAAAATGTCGATCCCGAACGAGGATTTGGTCGAGTTTCCTTTCGGAAAATCAATCCCGAACGCGCCCTTAATGTTTCATAGTGCTTGTTCTATATTTCCCCAATTATTGCCATTACTTTGTAATTGTTCAGGTTGACGAACTTCGCGGCACTCCAATGGCCGTTGGTTCTCTCGAAGAAATTATCGACGACCAACACGCCATTGTTTCCACGGTTTGTCATTTTTAATTGTATTGTTATTATTTATTAATGTCAACAAGGGTGTAGGAGCTGAGACTGTGGTGCGATATTAGAATGTGTATTTCGTATTGTAGTCCTTCCATGGAAGTTGCAATGTTTCACGTTGCTTTTAACTAGGAACGCATTGTCTTTCTTGTGTTGATATCGACTTTTGTATGTGATTTTTTTTTCAGAATGTGGGCAGTGAGCATTATGTGAACATGATGTCCTTCGTCGATAAAGAACAGCTCGAACCCGGCTGTTCTGTCCTTCTTAACCACAAGACACACGCTGTGGTGGGAGTTCTGTCTGACGACACGGACCCCATGGTCTCGGTTATGAAGCTCGAGAAGGCTCCTCAGGTTATTTATATAAATTTATAAATACTTTATTCACACATAAAGAAACATGCAAAATAAAGTGCTCGGAAGAGCAGGTAGACGAAAAGGTAGGTTTTCATACCCGCAAGGCAAACAGTATTTGTTTTATATATCACTTTACTCTTGTTGTTCTTTGCTATGCACTTTATTCATTTTTTTATAATTTGGGTGTTCCGTGTGTAGGATCTATGGTATTGAAATTAATTTTTACGTTACAGGAAACCTATGCGGATGTGGGTGGTCTGGATCAACAAATCCAAGAAATTAAGGAGTCCGTTGAACTACCCCTTACACACCCTGAATACTATGAGGAAATGGGAATCAAACCGCCTAAGGGTAAGTTTTTGGCTAACTGAGAAATGACTCTCGACCAAGGCGTGTAGGTGCATACGTACGTTCTTGTAAGCTAGACTTTTGGGATAAAGGATAACACGATACCAGAGTGAGAGGGGGATAGTTAGGTCGTTTTCGTAGATGTTTAAGCCGCGTTCGAGTTGGTGGAATTCTGGAATTCCACCGTTCGAGATGGACGAAAAAACGTGCAGGAAAAGCAAAATCTACCGTAGTGGAATCGTTGTGGGATTTTTTTTAACAACTGCAGGAGCCAAAAATGACGCACGTTCGAATTTGACCGGTTGGGGCTAAATAGCGGGAAAATGTTTACGTTTCCGGTGTCCCATCTCGAACGGCCCTTTTCCGGAATTCCACAACTTTTTCCCATCTCGAACGCGGCTTTATTCGGTCATTTAGATATTTGTTTTGCTTTCACCGCATTCATGGATTTCCCCCATTTCAGGAGTGATTCTGTATGGATGTCCGGGAACGGGTAAGACCCTTCTTGCCAAGGCTGTCGCCAATCAAACATCGGCCACTTTCTTGCGTATCGTTGGATCGGAACTGATTCAGAAGTACCTCGGAGATGGACCCAAAATGGTCCGGGAGCTATTCCGCGTGGCCGAGGAACACGCACCGGTGAGCATGAATTGATTATTGATTGATAGAACTTTGCAAGACAAATGCACCGGGCAGGAATCGAACTTGCGACATTAGCTAAACAACTTCTAATGTCTCAAGTTCGACTTCAACATGTGAAGTGGTTCGATAGGCAGATAATGTACTTGTTTACTTATAACTTGTAAAATATTGTATACTCATCTCAACGATATTTTATCTACAGGTGGTTAGTTGGAAAAGTGCATACTCTACTCTAGACTCTATTTCATCAAAAGCACTCAGCTTCAACATGTGAAGGGTGTTGTATGATAACTTGATAACACGTCAATCACATTGTCAGTGTAATCATAATCAGTGACTTTATTTTGTATGCGTTTTGTTGTTCAGTCGATTGTATTCATCGACGAGATTGATGCTGTCGGAACGAAGCGTTACGACTCGAATTCCGGAGGAGAGAGAGAAATTCAGAGAACAATGTTGGAACTTCTCAATCAATTGGATGGATTTGACAGCAAGGGAGATGTCAAGGTATGTGGAATGAGGGTTTTTCTAGAGTGTTACTTCTTGTCTATTTGCTATATAATGACTTTGTAATGCGAGAGGGCATGTTAGTTTCTAGTGGTGGAATGAGAACTTGAAAATTTGAAAATATGTTTCTGGCATAAGTCCCTTCTTAAAATCGCACACCCTTCGAATGATGCAGGCAAATTTGTGTATTTGAAGGAAAACACCAAAAATATATAACAGTTGCCGGCTACTAACCTAATAGGATCCTCTCCACTAAACTATGTGTTTTATGCTCTTTTGTGTTTAGGTTCTTATGGCGACAAATAGGATTGACTCTCTGGATCCAGCCCTTATTCGTCCCGGAAGAATTGACAGGAAGATTGAGTTCCCGCTTCCCGATGAAAAGACCAAGAGAAGAATCTTTGGAGTAAGTCCATAGCATAAAGCACCCCGCCAAATGCGGACGACCATCTCCCGGTCTCTTAGCTATCACCCTTCTGGCAGGGTGAACCATATCCCGAAAAAATCCGCTAACTTCCCATCCTTATACATTATATGCAAATTAGTCTAAGTCAGTTTTGAGATGCGGACCCTATTTATGCCCTGAGTAAGTCACATTATCTATGTATTATATCTTTGTTTAGTGTTTCGTAGATTAAGGATTCCTGACCGTATTCGGACACGTATGAGCAAACAGGATTTTCCATACTTACCGTGTCACATTTAGATCCACACTTCTCGCATGACTCTTGCTGATGATGTCAGTTTGGAGGAGTTTATCACCGCAAAGGATGAACTTTCCGGAGCCGATATTAAGGTATATTTGGCAATTTGACTTGAATCTGATCTACTGAAGCCATTATTGAGCTTGTTTAGGATATAGTATAGAAAGTTCCAGTACCACACGTTTATAATCTATTTAAGTGAATTTATCCTAAAGGTTCTATGGGAATTTAAATAATTTCGCAGTTTTCTTATTTTCATGTTTATTGAGCTGAGCGTTTTTCTAACCATAAGAGCATACAATAAACTCATTCAACTAGTATCAACCGGGGATTGTTTAGGCGATGTGTACCGAGGCCGGTCTTCTGGCCCTCCGTGAACGTCGTATGCGTGTCACAATGGAAGATTTCCAGAAGTCCAAAGAGAATGTCCTTTACAGAAAGAAAGAGGGAGCACCAGAGGCCCTTTACCTTTAAGTGTTCTATACTCGAACGGTGTATTTGTTATTCTGACTTGAGTTTTGTTCCTGTGTGTTTTATTACTCTTCGTGAACAGTCTCCAGTCTCTAATGTAACTCAACTGTGAAAAGAAAATGTTTGATCCGAGTGCGTAATGGATTTTGTAGTCTTTTTTTATTCCTATTTAAATTTGTTCTTTAGCACTACTTGCGAATGTATAATGTTCATTTAATTTATTCATCTATTTATTGCAGTACTTGCATGCATGATAGAACGGTTATAGTAGCGCCCCTATCTGTTTGTTTTCATACCTATTCAGACAACTTTTGGCTTTCCAAACAATAAAGTATTTGATGTGATATTTCCCTCAATGTGATCGTGATGGTTGGGGCCAACATTTTATCGCTTTTTTATATTCCGGAAGTAATTTTGTACTATTTTTTATTTAGTTGGTGTTTAATGTATGGTTAGTATTTAAACGCATTGCAGATGGTAAAGGCCAAAATGGAGACTCCGAATGCCAAGGCAAAGGCAACCCCGAAGGCTTCAATAAAAAGGAAATTTGTCGGTATGTTCTGTCTTTTTCATATTTTCACCAAAGTTATATGTTTTCATTTTTTCACCAAAGTTATATTTTTAATTGAACAGCTTTTCCTAGTTTGGCTGTGGCGCATTGTTTATGTATAATACACCTACCTATTTATAGTTCTAATTTATATTGTTAGGATTCGGATTAGCTTTATTTATTTTATGATGGTGATCTCATTTGTGTATATTTCAGAAGCAGCTGATTCACCTTCCGTATCTTCGTCCATGAAAAGGGCCAAGGCACTAGGTATGGATTTGTCCCAGTTCATGTTTATTGGTATCCTAAGTGTAATGTTGCTCTCGTTATTTATTAATATTCTTAGTATTAGTTTTATAGTGTGTATGATCTATTATATGATTCAGCGAGTGGAGATCTCCTCAAGAAACTTTTGACTGGCGGTGTTGCGGTCGCTTCTCCGGAACCAGGTTGGTCGCTTGTTTATTATTTTGGAGTTCCTAGTTCTAGTTGTTTCTTACATTAAATAAATTTTAATTTTTGCATGTCGTTTCTACTCTTCATTTGTTTAAGTTAATTTAGTCCAACCCAACTCCACTCCAAGGACCACTGGCTCATCAAAGAAACGCAGAGATAGAAAGAAGAAGAAGAGCACACCAAACGAAGAGATTCCAGTGAAACAAGTGGTGGAAAAGAAGGACCCGTGGAAGCTGATTGAAGAAAGTGATGTGCAACCGGCTAAGGGTTGGTATCTTGATATTGTGACTCTTCTCAATTTCTTATGGCTCTTCTCTTCTGACTATTTTCTACTTGATTTCCTGTATTGTAGCATAGTGTCAGACGTACCGCGTTGTGTCCTGCTACCTGCCAGTCTGTTACCGTACGCGGTCGATGCTGATGCCGCACATTAAATCAGTACCTTCCGCGGTTGCGTGCTTAACCATGCATTTTGACTTTCGGACTCGGATTGTGATTTATGATTATTTATTCCAATTCCAGTTGTCGTCAAGCCATCCGCGGATCTCGAAGAACAGAAGGCTCCACTGCAGCAGTGGCAAATTGATGTATGTTTATTTTTGTGGTTGGGTTTTACCGTGCCTTTTCTGGTGAAGGGAAAGATCAACATTGAGAATGTGCGTGTCATTGAGTGTCTGTGGACATGTCGATTTCGATTTATTCAGCATCCATATTTTTCAGCGCAAGAAGAAACACCGTTGTGATGGAGCATTCGCTGACAAGGACCGTCCACTTCAGAATAGAAGGGAGCGAGTTCTCGAATGGAAGAGACGAAAAGAAGAAGAGGAAGGTGGATCAGGGCAGATGGAGAGTGTCCAGACGACTGAGACAGCGAAAGAGAATGGACCTCAGAAAGTGGAGATTTCGAAGGCACGAGCGACACCCAAGAAGGAAGTTGCCAAGAACAAGAACAAGAAAGAAACAATTACGAAAACTGTGCAAATTGAGAAGAAACAGAACGGTGGGTAGTGGTAATTTAGTTTATAATTATTGGTAACGTTCAAGGTCTTTACAGAACAGGGTACGTTGGTAGTGCGTTATGCTTATTAACTCTTTTATAAACACCATGCGTCGACATACTTTTTACAATTAGCATTAACAACATTATTGTGCCTTGCAACTCTTTGTTTCAGGCAAAAGTGCGACAACGGATTTGCTCACCGTGAAGACTATCAAAAAGGGTGAGTTTGCGTTTCGTATCGTAGTTTAAAATCCCATTCAGATTTCTGGTGGTTTTGGTTTAGGCTGTTCCAGAATCTTCACTTTATTTTGTATTTTCACAATCATGTGCACTTTTCATTGTCATTACGTCAGTACTATCTTGCTACTGTATAGTCTGATGGTCTGACTTCACATCACAATCAGTGGATTGTTACCAGGTTAAGGGTTCTGTGCCGATGTCGCTACAATGGGAGTTATGTGACATTTTTGTGTGAACCATGTGAACCAGTTGTTGTATAAAATGTGAACACACAAAGCAGTCGCCCCGGGTGAGGTTCTAACCTCCCACATCTGGCTTCATAGTCCAGCGCTCTATCTAATGCTCTATGCTGGCTTATACCTAATGCTCTATGCTATAAGACTTGAAACGTTTAGGAATTAAAATGGCCGAACTATTCGATGAAGAGGAAGAGGAATCCGACCAAGAAGACGTGGTGGAGTGTGTGAATATTGGAGACACAGACGAGGAAGAGAGTGATATTGAGGATGGAGAGACAGACGAGGAGACATACTTCAGAAACGGTCAGTCGATTTATTTGCTTGCTTGGTTTAATGGGTTATTCATACTTTTTTGTAAAAACGAATTCTTCGTATAACATTGAATGAGTTACATAAGTCAATCGGTGTTTATAAGTATTCTTGTCTATATGGTTTGTGTACTACGACTATCGGACGGACGCTTTTTGTACAGTATTGTGTTTTTCTTCTGCACTATACGTACACGTGTTTCTCATTTACCAGTGAAAATTAACTGTATGATAACCATTAAAAAACTTCTATTATGTCCTCATTGTTCACTTTTGCTCACGCTCACGACCAAGTGTTTCAGTTCGGGAGCAAGATGATGGTTTGTCGGATTCGGGAGACGAATTGGACGAGGACGAGGACGACGAAGGTGAGGCATATTTTTTAATTTTTATTCATTTTCATTACAAGGGTGGTGCTGAATTGAGTGTATAGTCAGGTAATTGAGTGTATAGCACCATTCTCAGGCAGTTGACCATTCAGATATTATGGATATTATGTAACAAGTACGTGTATAGAATAGCAGTATAGCATTTTGACCACTGTTCTTCTTTCAACATAGCGAGTTCTTTCATTTTTTAAAAGTAAACATTTCAGAAGTCGATGAGGAACTGGACGAGGAGTATGAAGATGAGGACGAGGAGCTGAGTGAGGGAGAGGTAAGTCAGAGTGCATAGACTTCCACAACTGTTAAATCATGTGTTGGTCATATGGACATGAATATCCAAGCAGTTGCTTATACAATTGTTGGCTTGTTGGCCATTAGGTCTTTCGAAATCGGTTAATGGAATTTAGTTAGACCATTATTATCAGTAAATTAATATTATTAGTAGTTTTTTTCAGGAGTCAGGAAGTCCGGCTTCCGGCTGCATCGTATACAAATTGTAACCAGGTTGTTTGATATGTAATTTTGTTGTAGGTAATGGATCTAACCGATGACGCCGAGAGAGTGATCGAATTGAATGAAGGAGATGGAGTAGAGGAGACGGACGAGGAAGAGGATGAAGAGATAGATGAGGAAGTCGATGTTGATGAGGAGGACGAACTCGACGATGAGGATTTGGAGGAACTGGAGGAAGAGGAATCAGAAGGTTAGTGAGATAGAGAGAAGAGGGGATCTGGAAAAACAAGAGGAGGAAGGAGCGGGAGAGAAATCAGACGAGGAAGTGGATGCCGAACCTGGAGATTGAATTCTGAGCGGGCAGAGGGAGGGAGAGGGCAGGCAATTTAAAGGGAGAAAAAAGGTTTGAGAGACTATAGAGATATATAGATAACGGAAAGAAAAAGAGGGAGAGAATAGGAGGGCAATGGCTTATGCTTCTTCTTCTTTTAGTGTCTGACGACGATGAGAATGCTATTGAGTTCCGCAGTGATGTTTCCGAAGACAGCCTTCAGGAAGCTTTTCTTGCGCACAGGGAAACCGGAAAGGTGAATTATTGGATTTAGTTTTATGATTTAGCAGTGGAAAAGATGACCCGTTCTTTGGCATAGTTCTTACAATAGGAGTGCGTGATTTGCAGGAGCAAGTGTGC
Source organism: Pelodera strongyloides (assembly GCA_036852015.1). Taxonomy (NCBI): domain Eukaryota; kingdom Metazoa; phylum Nematoda; class Chromadorea; order Rhabditida; family Rhabditidae; genus Pelodera; species Pelodera strongyloides. The sequence goes on along the minus strand of JAANDG010000386.1, from coordinate 87,942 downwards.
TTTAATATCTTATTATATAAAGGAGAAGAGTTTGTGGTCGGGTGAATTTATTTGTGATTACGACCACAACGAATTTTTTCTACGTTTCAGGCATTTGGTATAAGTAGGCAACTGTTCGCAGATTTACAAAACATGCACAATAGGATCTTTTAATAACGGTGGAATGTACGCTTCAGAACTTCAGACGTTTCATATAAAGATGCGCACTTCAAGTATCGTTTAGATAGCATTTGATGTCGCCTCAGGCGGCGGTAGCCGTCTGGTTCATTTATAACCGAATGAGTTTCAGATTGAAGCTCAGGGCAAGAGTCCTCTGGCCAACCCAGTGTTCGCCCAGTTCCCCTTCCAGGATGTCGATTCGGCAGTGACTGCGACGAAGGCATTCTCCTGGATGGTGCATCCGTGCGATACACAGACATTCTTCAAGCAAGTTCCTTTGGTTCTTAGTAAATATTAAATATTTATTGACAAATTAAAATGTGTGCATCAATATGATGCAAGGTATTCAGCGACAATTGAATGGCCGTAACTTTAATTATCTTAAACAATTAATGTGAGTATTCGTACATTACCTCAAAAACAAAAATCACAGCGAAGATAACAACAATAATTGCAACACATCGTGCATTCCTACAAATAGTACTACTACAAATTCCTACAAATAGTACTAGTAGGACAGAACTTGATTTCGTGTGTACCTGTGCAATGTGCATAGAATTTTATCATTAACTCCTAATAAGAGTTTAGTCGTAAGAGAGGCCAGTGTGCGGTTACCTTGTTTTTGATGAAGATCTTTCAGTTTGTGTTGTCATAGGTATTGATCTCTTGGTTGCAAGTTGCAAGGCTTCTTCTCCTTTTGGTAGAGATGCAACGGGCTTTTTTCAAGGTTGTAACTCAAACAAAGTTGTACACGTATAGTTGTAACATTGTTTATTTCAGTGACTACTTCCAAAACAATGCCCTGGTTGTCAAGAGAAACAACAAGAAACACTACGGAGATCTTTTTGACGTGAAACAATTCACCAAAATGCTTCAGGATGTGAGTTGCCGTCACTTTTCTTTTTTTTACATTTTTGTCCTTTACAAATACCTATTTACATTGGCGCTTGTTGGCTTACTATTTTCGATTTATTTATATTGCATTTCCCAAATCTTTATTCACTTTATTTTACTACCAACTTGATTGAATTGACTCGTTTCTATTGTTGTAATGGGAGAAGTTGAACGTAAATTATCATTCGTTGAGAAATTAGTGAAAGTTGTTTTTGTTTAGAATTACGTTGAGTACGGTACGAACATCAACATTGCCGAGTACAAGAAGGGAGTTCGGTACACTAGAAATGGAAGTGGCCGGGTTTACCCAGGACAAATACGCGAGTTTCTTGAGGTGGGGGGTTTACGTAGTAGTTCTAAGTAGTTCATTCTATGATGGTTTGATGATAGATTTTTTTCTATTCTACGATTTTTTTTAGCACATGTTAGTTATCCCGTTATTATTTTCATGTAATACGGTTTGTCTTGTTGTCTGGCCTCTTCTACCGTTTCTTGGAGGGAGTTATGGAGTGTTCGAGTGTTATTGTGGCCAACTAAAGGCATATTTGTTCATTCCTTTATTTAGGCTGGATACTCGGTTCAACTGGTCAACCCACAGTCATTTTCCGACAACATTTGGTATCTGTGCGAGATTCTGCAGGAGCTTTTCGGATGTTTTGTTGGAGCCAACACGTAAGTAGCTTATGGTTAGCCAGGTTAGCTGAAACCTGTTTTTATACCATGTGCGTATTCTGTCATTTTATATATTGCTCTAGAGGTTATGCATTTTCTTTCTTTATTTCTTATAATTTGGTAGAGGTAGAGTACAAGTAGTCTATTCTACTCCGGTCTCTAATTAACAGATCATGCGCTTTATATTAAATCCTCTGGCCTGGAATACGTGAGCAATCTCTTGAAGTATAAAAATATTTCAATTTAGTTACCTGACCCCGGCTGGTTCTGCCGGATTCGCCCCTCACTGGGATGATATTGATGCTTTCCTTCTGCAATTGGAGGGCAGAAAGTACTGGAAGGTCTACTCGCCCGCCGTACCCGAGGAGGAACTCCCGTTGGAGAGTTCGGGTGAGTGAGAGGCCTTCAGTATTCATTGTTTATTGATTGATTCAGATTGAGCTAGTTGCTTTTCTTGATTAACATAATGAAATTGAATGAGTAGTTTTCATAGTGATCTAGTGCTAGTGAGTTATTTTTATTCATTGATGATTTTGGATGAATAGTTTGTTTTCAGTTTTCATTGATTAATTGAATTGAGTTTTTTATTTACTGATCAATTCAGTGACTATTGAGTAGTTGTAGTAGGATTTAGGTTTGGATGAGTAGTGTTTATCGATTAATGGGTGCCATGACGCATTACGCGCGTTAATATCTTGACTGAACCTTACAGGCAATTTCACCGATGCCGACCTCAAAGGAAGAAAGCCATGTTTTGAGGGATGGCTGGAAACGGGCGATATGCTCTATATTCCAAGGGGCTTTATTCACCAGGTATGCGGGGTTTTTGTGCATCACTATGTATATTTTCTTGAATCTTAGCGCTTTGGAACTTTGGATGTTTTTGACAGTGTTATTTTTTATTTTATTGACTTTTTACTTTACATAAACCGCCGACTTTAGACAACCTTTGGGAGTACGGAGTAGGTGTGCATGTGCATTTAGTTACTAGGATGTAGTTCAAGCTAAGTGCTTGGAACAATTTTGTTTTATATTTGCCATTTACACATCCACTCGCATCCACCTTTGTCATTATCCGGTATTTCCCCATTATGCGATGTTGGTTGTTTTAGGCTTCAACCCAGAAAGCGCACTCATTCCACGTGACAATTTCCATGGGAAGAAAGTGGTCGGTGAGTGAGCTGATCCAGTCATCATTGCCCATGATCCTCGACAATTTGACGGCAAATCGTTTGAGGTGCGATGGTATTTTGATAATTTACTCATTTTTTTTTTGCTGCTGTTTTGTTGTAGTGAAAATTTTCATTAAAACAGTGTTTGAGCAATTAAAGCTTTGATTCTCAATATGTTCCGTATTGACTCAAATTTGAATCGTTGAGAAAACGTTGTGTTCTTTTGTGTTTGTTAGTTTTTTTTAATATGTCTGAAGTTCTGAAGTATACTTGACCATGAGGTTGCTTGTTCGCTTGTTCCCTAAGATTGCGCTTCACAGCGCAAAGGTAGTCCTAGTCATTCGTTCCTATATTTTATGTATTTATTTTAAGCCTTCGCCGTTCGTTGCCCGTTGGAATGTTGGATATGCTCGGAGTGGCCCAAGTCGAGTACAAGAATGAGGAACAAGCGGCAGACAAGTGCGTTTCCATACTATTTATTTTTCTTCGTTCTATTCTAAGAACGGCTTTCTGTTTTTATGTTTCAAGGCATGTAAGTGTATGCTCGTTCGATTCTCTGTATGTGTGCTCCATTCGTTCATTAATCAGAAGCGGTGAATGTGTTGCCTTCCCGCGTATGGAGTCCAAAATTCCAAAATATGTAGAACACAGAAACGGCCAAAACCCTGCCCCAGCCATGAACCATATAGTATAGTATATTTTACATATAGCATATTTTGCTTACTATGAATCCGTATGTTAATTCAATTTAAGTAATCAAACCCAAACTATGTTACTAACAAAGGAATATCTGCCATAAATGGTGAATTTTGGTCCTTAATATTGTTGCAATTTTTTATTGTTCTCTAATAACTGTATTTTTGTTGCAGAATAGATACAGTACTCGATCGAGAGATGAGAGTGATCAGACGTGGAATGAACGAGGCAGTGGAGAGTGCAGTCGATCAGATGGCTAGACAGTTTTTGAAACAAGCACTCCCTCCGAAACTTACTCCAGGTGAGGTTTTTTACTCTTACTCTTATTTATTTTTCTGGCTGGATTTGACTAACAATCCCCATTGTTCAATGTATGATTTCCATTAGTATGCACTGAGATTGGGAAGAAATGTGGCAAAATATCATTAGGGGAACAGTTCTGGAATGAAGTACGGAAGGTCGATTTTGTCTTTTCCTTTTCAAGTTTTTGCATATTGGACTTGTTTTAATCGTATTCTTTCAGAGGAGCAGAAGCTCTCCGTGATCGGATGTCGTGATGTTTTGTTGGGGAAAAGGGTGGAGTTTCACGCGAAAACACAAATCAAATTCATCAGAAGACACGCACAAAGGTGAGTGTTTTCGGGTTTTTGATAGATTATGTAAAATATTTTGGAATCTACTTATTGCCAAGTTGAAAATGTATGATTTTTTCATAAAATGTAAGAAGTTTGCAGTATCTAAAGTTTTGAATTACGTGCATTACAAAGTACGTGCATTGAGTTGCGGTACTATGCTCTCTCGAAGCGTAAAGTTTTTTTTTTACAAAAAAAACCCTGGCCATAAAGCGACCTAACTGAAACCAGAAACCTGGAGCTGGACGGATCCGGACCACGGAGTATTGTTTACCTTTTCCTTTTATGCAATGTTTAGGCTGTTGTTCGAGAGCGAGGAACGTTGTTTCATCACGCATCGAATGTCCAATTCCCTTGTTTACGAGGGAAGACCGGAAGTGTCCTTTGATGTCCCACCACAGGTTTGCAGCCACTTTCTCTTCGTCTATTCTATTTTGTGATTCGTGATGTTTCATGCGGGGAGTATAGATAGCTGTTCAATGTTTGATTGGTAATGTATACTTTAGACTATTGTTCTTCACTGCTAATTGCCATTGGTAAATGAATGAAACAAGCGCAAATGTTTTCTAAACAGATAAAAATTAAATCAATATTTGAATGGGTTAATAACATATTCATCGATTAATAAAATATCCATCGAATTCATTTTTGAGGGCCTGGATCTATAAATAATTAGTATGCTCGTTTGGTCGTGGAATACGAGTCCGCGTTAATTCCGTGAGCACTGAGCATCAAAGCCTCTCGGTGAAATCCTCATTAATGTTTTGATAATTATTTCCTAATTGTCCCTTGTTTTAGTTTGTGGAAGGTGTTTGTCAACTCCAGTCGGCCTATCCAGAATGGACTGAATTGTCAGAATTGGGAGATTCGTGTGGAAGTGCCAAGGAGACTCTTCAGTTGGCACAACTACTTTACACACATGGGTTGATCATGGTTAAGAATAAGTAGAGGGAGAGTTATTGGCTGTTTTTAACCTTATGGAACTGAGCATTATTGCTTGCTCCCTTTATTTTGGATCCTATGTTAAAATGATCATCGTTGTTCTTATTGTTAGAGGTTAATTTTCACTTTGATTAGGCTGTTATCTGTTGCACGTTTTATCGTTTAAGTTTTGTGTTTTATAGTTATTATTAGTTATGAGTTGTTGTTATTGATTTGTTATTGTTACATTCTTTGCGGTTTATAAGGATGTGTGTTCTATAGTTGTTAGTTGTTGCTCTCGGTGACTGAAAGGAGAATTTTGGACACTCGCAAGTATACTACAGAAGTTTTCTGTTTTGTTATCATGTACCGTTGTTGATGTTAGAATGCCTTATGTAGGCACTGTTACTATTGTTGACATACTTGTTGAATATTTTATTGAAAATAAAATTATCAAAGTATTGGTTCTGTTCTACCCTGAGACCAGCATTTATGAAATACGACACAAATTAATCATAATTAGGGACGCGTTGGGCATTTATTGGAGAGGAATGTATAGCTTCATAGGTTGCGAAGACTTTCAAATTGTCAAGCAGTAAAAACCTGGGCTATATTATTTATTATATGCGTTTGGCCAAGTTGGTCTAGATTACTATTATGAGAGAAATATGAGGTTCTCATCAGAAGGTCATAATTCTTCTCTAAAGTTTGTCCCGTTTATTAAATTCCCCCGATGATCGAAGTGTGAAATATCCGTTGCATACTGCGAACTCCAATCTCGCATGAAGACTGATTGGACCTGAAAATATTTATTTTGCAAGCTGGGGTAAATAATGGATGAATGATGTAGGTAAGTTGTGGGTAGCAAGTTGCTTGTTTATGTACTTCAGAGCCATCGGTTTCGGCAATTACATCAGCTCTACAAGGGAGTTAGTTTGAAAGTTCACGAAATGTTGCTAACTAAGTACTTTTGACCAGAAACTTGTAAATCTACAGTTTTCATTGAGACCATAGGCCATATTCACCACTCAATTCCCCATGGGGAATTACCCCTCTTTTTCTCTGCGTCTCTCACTTTAGAATGCTATTTTCTGTCCCCAGAGACTATTTTCCCGAGGGAATTGGAGTGGTGAATATGGCCTCATGTTGGTTATTCTGACCTGTTGTACTAGAGGGTGTGGAGAAGTAGTATTCTGTCCTCTTGCAACGAATCCTATTCCAGCCGTATCGAGCCAGTAGTCGGCAGACCAGTTGGAGGTGCCTGAATACTAGTGAGGTAATTTATGCTAATTTCTAGAGATATTATTCTATCGTGATTAGGAGCTCCTGTTATATTGTGAAACCTGTGGGTGCGTGGTCACAGTGCATGGTCGGGAGGGATGTGCCAAATACGCGCCAGAACTGCGAGAAGACGGGCGAAACATATTTTTATCGCGTATCTGTGGCGCACTCCTGGCGCACCAATGGCCAAGCATGACCATTGTGTATGTCGTTAATGCGTTTCTAAATAAATGTGCAGTAAAGGCCGTGCGCTCGTACATGTTTGCTCTAATAGCTCATTATTCCAAAGGAACTCGCAACTCACCAATATATGCAGTTTTATCCGTGACAAAGTATTTCGTATGTTGGACACGTCCGTAAATTGCGTCGGTAATCGTCCCAAACGGAGGAATTTGGAAGATTTTCACTTCGATTTCTCCTTGTGTTCCAGGTACACAAGTTTCATCTAAAGCGTTTTATATGCGCTTTATTTTATGCCATCACAAATTATTTGAACTAATTTTTTTTCGTTAAATTTCATATGTGTGACATAACAGTATAGTATCCTCTCTCTTTTGCAACCATAAAATTTGACAAGGCATTACTATTACTAAATGTTGTACAGAACATGCAGTTTCAGGCTTATTGTTTGGTTATTGTCTATCGTAAAATACCTCTATCTTATAAATACGACAGCGGGTGAGGTCCAGGCGCCTACCTCTGTAGTTGCAGTACCTTCCATCACAATAAGTACATACACAACAAAATGTCCATTCTCTTTTGGATAAATAAAAAAGGTGTACTTACATTTCGTCGCCCATTCACACGGTAATGACCCATTAATTGCTGCGAGCGAGTGGAGATAACCGAAGAATTCGAATGAAGTGTGAGACCATTTTGACATCATAAACTGAAATGTTTCATTTTTCAATTAAAATAAGATTCACAGGAAAACGAAATAATTGCCTAAACCACAGAAAAACCGCTGCTGACCCATCACCAAATGGTTTTTACCGAAAAAAACACCTGGTGACTGGTTCGTGACTGGTTCGCGACCATTTAATGACCAACTGATGACGGTTTTCGATGAAATATGAACACGAATCGGTCACCAAATGGGCAGGCCCATAAAAAAAACCAGTGAAACGTCACCAAATTGGTACACCCATTTCCTAGGTGGACTATGTTGCAGTCGCGCTCTAGAGATTAATCTATTCTACCTTTGCTTCCTAGCTTTCGCCTCAGTTTCAGCAAAATTGGTTATTTTCCTAGTTTCTTTGGCATCATTGGTGCTCAGAATTCCGTTTCTGTGCTACGAGTTTATTCGGCGTGCTGTTACACCACTCATTCCAGATATTTGTTGGTCTAGATAAATAAACAATAAAAGAGTGTTTACCTTGACTTTTACCCTCCTGAATGCCGCCCTTCTGATAGCATTATCGAGTTTGGAATAGTAACTGGAATGTGTACAAAAATTATTGGGACTGAATTTATCAGGTAAATATGATTCACATCACAACTGTATGCATACTAAACCCAAGTGTTGTCGTAGTAAACCAAATTCAAGGTAAAGATTAGCACTTAGCAACTAACAAATTGTTCTTGAGGTAGAGAGTGGCCGGTATGTAGTCCATGACTGCCAGGTGGGCGAACTCCACGGCTTCGTCGAGGACCTTCACCATGGCGTCGATGTCGTTCTCCCTCCCACAGGCATTGAATTGGGGTGGGGAACTCTGGAACACAAAGAACGATCACTCCAAGCTTCACGGGCGTTGGTTCTCGGTTCTCGGTAACGACGTGTTTCACGCAGTTAGTAAATCCGTACATTGTCTCCTCGTTTAGTATGGCTTCGTTTCTATTCGCACCACTAGATGATATGAACCGATAAAGTAAATTTTAAGTGGAGATTTTGATACCGCCGCTCTGCTATAACGGCGTATACATTGTTAAAGCAGTTTTGTACCTGTTTGTGAATAGTATGCTGGACAACATCATTAACATGACATGTACATTACATATCATGTGCAAATTTTCAGCGCCCGTAAGAACCGGAAGGACACCAATTACATTATTAATACACTCGAATGCAGTTGGACAGCATAGGTTTCAAAAACCGAGGTACAATATTGCTTTAAAACTGTGAGATAAGGGTTTTTCACTAACTGAGAAGTAGGCGTCGAGTTCTCCATTGGGCAGTGGAACTTTATGTGGAATAGAGTGATTATTGGCCACAGATCTTGAAGGAGGCCACATTGGTGGCAGCTGCAAATTGAGAATAAAGACTGCATCCCATAAAACGCCTAATATGGTAAATCGTAAATACTACATTCCAGCAATTTTTCAAGGTAGTACATGAAATGAGTACTTCTAGCTTCGAGTAGTCTTATCCAATAAGCACATATTTTCCATGTGTATTATTTGAGCGCGCTTCAATTAAACGTCTTACAAGTTTTTAGTTTTGTCTTAGTTAGTTTCGAAGAGATGAGCCAACATATATATATAGTTTATTGATACAACATACATATGATCATATATCTCCATGCTCATGCATGTAAAGTGTGATCTCATAAAAAGTAGCATGAACTTATCAATAAATATCTAACCGTTGCATTCGGTGCTCCAGCATCCCAATAATTGTCCAATATCTTCCCAATATCTTTTGCCAAACAGTCACAATTAAATCCCAAAACACCAATTTCTTTCACCTGAAATGAAATATAAATAAATATAGTGCTAACACAGAGTCACAGACTTAACACCAGGACAAAGAGAAACTCATGGCGTGCCTTGGTACATACAAAAGTCTTCGTGCAAGGAGTCTCCTCCCAAATTGATTTCAATTTATCTATTTCTATTTATTATCCAAATTTCAAATGCCTGTGTACGTACTTTGCTGTCCTAGATCATGAATTACTAATTAATAATAAAGTTTATAGGTATATTTCGAAAGGGTGGTACGAATCCCCTAGCCCGAAGTCTTCGAGCAATTTGTCATCTGGAACTCGTCGCCTACTGCTGAGGACATCTGCGGAACATGTCATAAGCAAACCTTATATTTGAACTACCTTGAGTGCTCGCTCTGGGTAAAAGAATCATACTCGATCTCACCGTGCCCGACCTTTTTTCATACTGTGACTCAAACCCAATTTTTCCGATATTTTCCGGCATGATATTTCTGATTTATTACAGTAAACTAACAGCTTTAATGTATGACTTTCGCCAATTTGTGATAGTGACGGACCTCATTTTGATAAAAGTTAAGTGTTAATTCTCTCACGTGTCTCAGTGATAACCAATCGAAATTGGCGGATCCCACGTAGAAATGTTTCCCGTCGACTTGCCAACTCTTTGTGTGGATTATGCCTGCAAATTATGATTCATACGAAGTTTCAACTCTCTCTTTCTCCCTCCATCTCTCTCTCTCTCTCTCTCTCTTTCTTTCTCTCTCTCTCTCTCCTCCCTCTCTCTTTCTTATCTCACTCTCCCTTTCCTTATATTAGGCGTAGATAAACCTTCCAAGAACTATAATATTCCCTAATCTCCCACCTGATCCGATAAGTTTTGCAAAATCGAGCGCTCGTACGTGAATATTTCCACTTTTGTTCATCATTGTGAACGCCTCATCCGAGACTCAAATGAAGAAACATGAATTGAAAAAACCATGAAGATACAAAAAATATACAAACACATTTCATTGTTAATTGTTAATAAATAGGAATCGGACCCTGGCTTCATGAGCGCTATGTCTGAGGAAAGGAAAATGTTGAAAACGTGTGGCTTTTCTTACACGATCAGTTAGTTGTATGAAATTATGATTGAATATCCGTAATAAATATATGTTCAACGATAATCCGGAGTTTGCTACGACTAGATACACGATACACTCGAATGTTGAAACTTAATGCATGAAAAGTTTGAACCAATAATATCATTCATATATAACAAATGATATAATATGTGCTCTAACCTACAATCGTCATCAAAGTTTTGGGCGATTTGGACTCGAATTCCTCTGTTGGCCGTTTCGATAATTGAGTTGTAGATGAATAAACCCTAAAAAAATCATACCATCTACCAAACATCAACAAATACCTTATCCACGTAGAAACCGAATTTTCAATCTCCAACCTATTTAGTTACTCATTGTTTATAGACTGACCATCATTAATGGGTATGCAGGTATGCATTGAGTTTACCACTCATCTCTACGTGGTCAACCGTTTCATTTGGGAAACACAACACCACAAAAAATGGTGGGCTATTGGTGCGTCAGGAGAACGCCACATGTTCGCGAATACATTTTTTCATCAGTTTTATCAGTTTCATCATGCTCGCACACTTCGGGCGCATATGTCGCCCACACTGAGCCTTGAGGATGAGCCGCACACTCTGGACAGTCTGGGCTAGCCGGGTGCATCTCTTTCTGTGGACGCCAGACATGGACTATTCAAAAACCTACCTCTGATGATGAATTATTGGTGTCCGTGAAATTCGACGGAAGTCCAGAATCTTTCATCAGAAGATTCCAATAATACGAACCGATCTTCACCTCAGTTTTCGCGTTTTCTAAAAGCATACTTGAAAAAGACTACGCGACCACTTCGGAGGGACGTCTTCTGCTTTCTGGTTTTGGAACGAATACTCCAAAATGGGAACAGTAAGTTTCGAAATCGTCTTTCTTTTGACTCTCCACTTACTCAATAAAGTTGTCCAGCATTGGGTGGTGGAATTATGTGTTTGTTGGATCGTCATCCCGTCGGGAAGAGATTCACAAAGATATAATCTGAAAGCATTACTACATGGCTACTTATATGAAGATTGCATAAAGGAGAAGCGTTCAGATGCTTGTCACCGAATCCGCAACGAAATCCATACTACGTTTCAAGGATTTGGTATAAGGTATAAGCAGCTGAACGCAACTCCAAAATAAGTAAAATGCAACTCCAAAATAAGTAAAATGAGTCTCAGTATCTTAAATATAGGCAATACGTTTCATATAATATAAGTACGGCCATTTTTGTGACGCTTTGAAGTATCGCCTGTGCAGTATTGGAAAGTCGCCTCAGGCGGTGATAGCCGTCTGGTTATTAATAGTTTGCATGCAGTTCATGATGATCGTTGCTAATACATGCAGGTTTCAGGAGTGAAGGTTCCAGTAACATAAACTGCGTTTTACTTAATTCCAAAATAAATTACATATTATCACTTACTCGCATGTATTAGAACATGCATCAATTGGTGGGTAACTGCACTGTGAACTTGTTGGAGTTGGAGGGGTTTTTGTTGTTGTAGTAGAACAATCTTTCTTATCGTTGTGTTTCTTTACCGCGCCAAAGTAGATCTGAACGAACAAATTATGAATGAAATCCTCGCAATTGGCCAACTAATGAAGTAACGATACCTGAACACTTATTTCACTTACTTGAAACATTACGCTCTAACATAGATATATAATTAGATATTGAAAACAAGATCGCCAGTACTTCGTATGTTTGGTGGTTGGGGTTTTGAAATAAATGCTGGACATCAGCATGTTCATGTATTATATGCAAATTTTGTTCCATTCAATGCCCCCGGCATAGAGGGACACTAATTTGCAAATAATACATGTGGAAACAAATTATTTTCCAGCATGCATTTTAAACCAACGTGCCATATCCCTTTAAAAAATCCAGGAAAACTCATCCATCCATCGAGATTGCATGTATATGATGGAGAAAACCATTACAGTAGCAGAATCATGAACCCACCGCTAACCATATTCCCGATGTGATAGCAACGACAATTAGGAGAGAAAACAGAAAACATAACACACGCCGAAGCTCCATTTACCAGTTTAATATACTGAAATGGGTTTATTTAGCTTAACGGTAGAAAATCGAGAATACAGGGAAGTTGGAATAAAAAAAGAGTTGGAGTCTCTAAAAATAATAATGTAATCGGGTATCAGTGTTTGAACTCTGTATAAGTTGGTAAAAGAATATTTGACATTTATCCATAAACGATAAACCGGAACAAAGCTGTGAAAAAATGTGAGAATTAAATGAGGAAATCATAAATCACAAGATCAGTGAATCACAGAGGAAAAGGTGCCAAAGTTCACACTCGAAATTCACACTAGACTAGATTTGTACTGGTGTTTTGATAAGGAAAATGCTTAATCACTTGCAATTATTTCATTCCAACAAATACACGAAAATAAAAAGTCATGAAATTTATGGGTAAGGAAACAGAAACAGCATAGTCAAACTAATCCTACGAATACAAATACTAATGCTCGCGAAAAATCTCACAAATGGTAGGCTTTTCTGAACAAGGACGCGAAACTTTCTGGAGAAGCTCCGACTCCTTATTTGTCCGTAGACTTATGGACGGTTAACTTTGTGTTTCCGAAAAGGTTCCGAAAAGATTCCTAGTTTGGAATGTCTTAGGACTTCGATACATTTATGCGCAGTCTTTTTCGGAACAAACAAACCGGAAAAGAATGCGCTAATTGCTTCGCTTTTACCTACTGGAAATACGGTAACTACTTTCAGTAATCTTTGGTTTGATAAAACAAGCTTGGCATTTGCAGACATTGCATTTGCTTCACAGATTCGCAAAAAAAGTTTTTATATTTTTTCTGTGGTCACTAGGGAGAATAATTTAAAACTTACAATTAAGTAAAAATCAATCACTTAATATTCATAATGATATTTATCAGTAAAATCAGAAGCGTTTATTTCGTTGTAATCTCTTAAACATCTTGTCGAATTATCACACAATACAACGTGGTGTCGGGGTCTTTACTGCCGTAGTGGAAAATTTATGGCCTTTAGATAAGGTTGAATTCTTTATTTTCGGAAGCCATTTACAAAGAAAGGATCAACTTGTGAAAAAGGAAGAACATTGATTTAGTGTTGATTTACTACCACATTGCAATTTAATGGATGGTGTGCTGGTTTGTATGTTTACCTAGCATTGCGTTATCAATTATGGGACATTCGGTTTACAATTTGAGATATAATTAACAAGAATGACTGTTTTTAAGGAGCATAATGCATTAAAGCGAAATACTGGTCTTTGAAACGCATCGTGGACTGAGTTCTTATGTAATTATGCTGATTTACTCGAATTTAACTCGACGTTTTATTATGCTCATTTGCATGCGCTGCATAAGAATGCTGATGTACCCGATGCGTTTCAAAAACCGGCTTGTATTTCGCTTTAACTCCAAAAACATCTCGTATCGTACCCCACTTTGAATACCGTAATATCAGATGGCGGTTGGCAAAGGGAGCACGGAACTTCACTATGAAGATGAATAACCGAAAAAATGTGGACGCGAGAGAAATGGATCGTGCCCAACGCACCTATAAAATAATTCAATTGTTGTTGTTTTTACCATGTTTATTGTGTATGCTGCTTCTGATTGTGGTGAAGGCGACGTGTATTTAACTTCACAGAGTATAGTAAACATGTTCTAAAACGATAGTATTACCTCTGCTATCTGACTTGTAAAAGAAATGCTCAATAGGTATCATGAAGGAAAAATTCACTTCAATTGGAATCTTAGATAAAGGAATTTTGACATGAACACCTTTTTACTGTATATCTTTGCACCTTTCGAATGCGACGTAGACGATACTTCGAACTACAAACGAAAACGGGGTAAGATTGGGCTTATTTTGGAGAGTTGCGTGGCCTACTTATACCAAACGCCTGAAACGTAGACAAACGTTGCGGATATACAACGCATCAAACTATCAAACTTTGCTCCTTATCTGCTCATCTACTAATACAAGCACACATGTAAGTTACCATTCTTGAAATGGTGCAAAACACGTTATGATGGTCAGATCCATCATAAGCACAGAACATAATTCGTTGTAGGATGTTTGAAATACACGTTTTAGGTTTATTTCATGAATCTACAAAATTGATGCTTGAATATGTCGTTACAAGCTCAACTTTGTGGATTTCGTTCCACATACCGAGATGATGTATTTCATGGCCTTGACCACTCACGACTTCAAGGAACTCCGTTTTGTTTTCAACAGAATATTTCTTAAATTCCATTTTAAAATGCTAATATTTGCCCACCTTGTACCACTTTTCGCTGCTCTTTCTTCACCTTTTCAGTTAGTTCATTTTTCTATTTACTCAACTTTTCGGCCATACAAAACGGACACACAAGCAGCTCACCGGACTTTAATTGATTACTTTGAAAAGGCCCGTTTTAAATGTTTTCAGTTGAATTTTTCTCATAACATAATTAGACTTTGACTCTTTGGTCATAACACCTCACATATCGCGATATGTTCTGGGGCCTTTACCGAGTACTGTACCTATAGATCTTATTGTCAAACAACAACAATAATAATAAACTAAAGAATGCAAAGAACGAAAAGAATCGCAGTGCCCCACTACTTACACTATAAAAAATTAATTCGTTTATGAAATTTTTTACATATATCGACTTTACCAACCATTCTCACTCTTGGTCCGTTAACTCGAAAAAAAAATGGTTGACAATCTTGTTTTCTTGTGCTTTTCATTACATTGTTGTCGAAAAGTGTTTTTCTGCGTTTGAATAGTAAATATATCGATGGAAATATTATATTTCATTGTGTGTATTCAGTTAGTTTTCACCTTATATTTGTTCAGCATCACAGCCAAATAGAGAACGGATATAGCCCGTATATGATAGGATCCATACTATATCTATCGTCCAATTGATTATTTAATATTGCTTATTAAAATGTAGATTAAATAATTATATCTGACGGCGATTGTTGTTTATATACATAGTCTCGTAAAATCGATTTTACAAATGTGAAAAATAATATTTATTTTTTAGAGTCTGAAGTCTGAAACATCTAACATTCTGCTATTCAATTTTATTTTTTTTTTAGCAAAAGAAGCTAACTTTAGAACAGTTTGAATTGCATACTTGTATGAATATCTGTGCTGTTCATTGTTTATAAATAAGCCAGACGGCTATCGCCGCCTGAGGCGACTTTAAAGCGAAATACCGGCCGGTTTTTGAAACGCATCTCAAATACTTGCATTCCTATGCATTTATGCAATGTGGGGTCTAATTGGGGTCTAGATTTTATTCAAATTTTTGCTCATTTGCATATGCTGCATAAGAAAGCAGGTGTACGCAATGCACTCAAAACCGGCTGGTATTTCGCTTTAAAATAGTAAGTTGGTCTTCGAAGTACTCACGAAAAATGACATACTTATATGAAACGTCTGAAGCGAAGTTTATGTAAGAAGATGCAATTGGGCTTATTTTGGAGAGTTGTGAAAAGTTGGCCTACTTATACCTAACGCCTGAAACGTAGAAAAGCGTTGCGAATATACAAACATATCAAACTATCAAACTTTGCTCCTTTATATAATAAGATTTTTCGCTTCAACAGCTTGCTTCTTTATTCAAAGGTGGTTGAATACAGTGTTGAAAACTTATGACTTGATTGCAGAGGTCCTGAGCAGTAGACGAGTTCCAGATAATATATTTTGTAGGCGATCATGCGTGTATTTTTTATGTCCTCCTTGCTTGTTTAGTTTTTTGTGCAGATATTTAGATTATTTAAATGATATAACATTTACTTTAAAGGGATGTTCACTGCTGAGAAAGATGAAAAGGATCCACTTCCGATTCTCCATCTTGAAGTGCCAGCACCAACAATTCCCATACAAAGACCACTAAAGTTGGACACCTCGAATCTGTCACCAATATCAAATAATGCATATGCGGTAAGAGTTAATTACTTGATAGTTTTGTAGACTATATATACTACCAATCATCAAAATATTAATTTTATAGTAGAATTGAAGATGTAAAAAAGAAGCTATGATAAGGCAACTGCTTTGGAAGCAACTACTAGACAACTGCATGTATTATATGTAAATTATGTGCTCTGCGCAGAACAAAACAAAATTTGCATATAATACATATGTGGAGCATAAGTTTCAAACCTCGCATCATACCGCTTTATATTTTCATGAAATGGATGGGAATGCAAATATGTGCACTTGTCATTCTAATCCAATGACAAACACAATGCCCATTCACGTTGGGCATTCTATAATAGGAAAAAGGCCTTATCAATGCCCCGATATGGAACTAATATTGATTTCGGAACAGTCATACAGACTCACTCACAGCTTTTCACAGCTTCAACCTTTTCAAAAAAAAATTTATTAGCATATTCTAAAGCGAAATACCGGCCGGTTTTTGAAACGCATCGAATACACCAGTATTCTTATGCTATGCAGCTTATGCAAATGACCATAAATTAGAATAAAAAATTCGAGCAAATTAGAATAAATACGTAAGAATTCAGTTGGATGCGTTTCAAAAATCGGCCGGTATCTCGCTTTAAAGAAAATAAATAATAAGCCAGCTGTAACTCTTACGTCTAGTGAATAAAGTATTTCATAAAGATTTCTGTTGTCCAAAATGTTTTTTATTGATAATAGCCCGGATTCTCGGGTCGACGGGAATGTTCCGTTTGGGAAATCCTTTGTATGCAAATTTCTCGACTATCTAGACTAGCTGGAAGAAACATTTGCATACGAATGAGCTCCCAAACGGAACATTCCCGTCGACCCGAGAATACGGGCTAATATAAACAACTATTTCACAGGACCATTCACCAGCTCTCAGTATGAAAATCAAAGTGCCAAAACGTCGATATTCACAAGAAGACCCATTGGAACGAATGGAAACACCTGCTTTTGATAAGGTACTAATAAATAGTCATAATATGGATATTGTAGCTTCAAGATCCTTATTATTGAAGGATTGTTTTATTGAACGATTGTTCAATACAGTGTTTGAAGTGTGCCTTTTTAAAGATGTACAATTCAAGTTAGTGTACCCCTGCGCACCAGTCGTGCCGCTTTATAAAGTGTCCTTATTTCGCCGCCGCCCTATGTGCGCGGCACAACAGCGGAGTTTCAGCACTGCGATTGTTGTGCTACATTTCCAGGCACTCACCGCAATGCTCAAAAAAACTCCATCGTCTACGGGTACTGTACTGGCCATGTCGGGACTTTTTGTTTGTGGAATCATTCTTCTGGCAAGTGGGATACTCGTTCTAATACTGGTCAGTTTTAATCCTGATTACCAATATCATTATTTGCAACAGTACCGTCAAACAATACGAGTGAAGATTTAATTCTTAAAGATATTTCTTAGAAAACATAGAAATATAGAGTATTTTCCTTAAAATTGAACTGCACGTTTTTATGTATACAACGAAAAGTTACTAATTGTAAGCCAGAACACAAAAGCGGTACTTGAATGAACAAGACGTTCATACAAAATTACTTCAAGAAAAGAGATTAGATTCAAAATTAGCAAATTTTCCAAGATGGGTCCAAGTCACTCCATATACTGTATAATGTTCTTTATAGCAAGATGAAACGGCCTTCGTTATAACCGGCTGTCTTTTCTGTGGTTTTGGTGTGGCGATGTTGGGAGTTTGTGCCATTTTACAATGGAAAAATGTAAAGAAATTGGTTCTTTCCCTCAATAACGACTTGTATTTTCTATCAAAAAGGGAGCGATTGTGGAAGACCATGTTCGAAATGCCATCGGAATTACCCTTGTCGAATTGAATTTTTTTCTATTTTTTTTTAGAATTGTCTGAATTTCGAATAATACCAAAGTTATAACGATCTTTTTTGAGATGACGATTAGCGACTTCTAAATTCAAAAGACTAAAGTTTCCTTCTAATGTATATAACATTAACCTTTTCTCGTTGATTTGTTACATTTTTTAGTTTTCAGTCACTAGAGCACTGGTCACAGTTGTAATTTCAATTTCATTTATATATTTATATATACCACTACATATCAGATTGTGAATTTAGTCCCACTAGTCAGTTGATTTGACAGAAATGCAACCAATTTTATATACTAAGCGGGTAGAGTTTCGTTGTATTTACTGAGCATTTTTATATACTTCAACTTTCAACAGTGCCTTATCTTCCAACCAATGTATAATTCTAATCTCTATTCATAAAAAGGTGTAATTGTTTATTAGTTTACTTGTACAAAACAAAGAATAGATTAGAAATGTGACATGATGCCGTGCTCTACTTACTTGCTTCACAAACATTCAAGCATTACAAACCTCTTGGCTTGGCCACTAAACCTAAACGGGGAAACTTGAATATTCTCCAAATATCATGGCAGCGTAAATATTTCGGGATATCGGAACCAGTGTATTTCAGCTTCAAAATGTTACTGAGGATGTGTGTAGAAGCGCCTATCAGTGGTATTATCTCAAGCATCAACAAACTGTATCATTTCATCATCGGAATTCTCGAATACTTCATCGTAACCATCATCATCTGCATATTCTTTCCAGTCAATTTTGTCATCCACAAAATCGACGTTTATCTCCGGATCGAACGAAGAAGTCAACTTTCTCCTCACCTCACCAACTTCCATTGGGTGTAGCAGTGATTGGGGATGGTTACCATCCAGCTGGAAAGACAAAACTGGAGGATGGTTAGAGAGAGAGAGTCAAGAGACAGAGAAGCGGAGAGAATATACGAGGAGAGGAGGAAATAGGGGAGAAGAGATCTTGAGCGTCGTAATCGTACTGTACAATGTGCACATATTCTAAACATTCATCGGAGTACCGTCCAGGTAGATCCGTTGATATGTTACTACTAACGCTACCATGATACACGTCCAAAATTCACAACACATTCTGATCGACATATGTATTCTAAATTACCAGTGAAAGAAACCCCATACAGTCAGAAACATTTACGTAGCTAACCATGATTCAGCTTCCAGAATAGAACCCTCACCTTCATCATGACCCCAAACCGGGCAAATGCTCCCAGATGAGCCATTCCGAGACCGAGTCCCCGGTTGATATTCAAACTTTGCGCCATCTGAAATCAACAAAATAATTTTCATTGCTTGAAAGAACTCAAGAATATCGACAGCAATATTAAGAACTCAGTAGTTTTATTATATGGAAAAATTACAAATAACTTGTCTTACGTGGGCATGAGCCTCAACTTTAAACCGGTCCTGGAAATAGATTTGTATGAGAATAACAAGAATTCCTTTCACAAACCGCAATCATTTTCCCGGCAATTATCCTTGCGTGTCCGACTTGTCGTCCCAAATAATGGATGTGATGGATGGCATTCGCCGCTACGACATCCACTGACACGGTCACTAGTGTGACACCGACCACTACGAACAAGACAAGGGCCGGGATAGGGATTGGAGGACTGGAATTCATGGTTTATTAGTCGGTAGATGCATTTCTGGTAGCAAATTTCTTCTTGATCACATTGTTTTTGAAACGCATCGTGGACAACTCAATTCTTACATATTTACTCTAAGTTGTTCGAATTTAGCTCGGATTTTTTATTCATGTTCGCTGCATAAGAATGATGGTGTAATCGATGTGTTTCAAAAACCGGCCGGTCTCTTCAGAATACAATGTTTACGCCTGTACCGCAGGCCTGTCACCGCGTTCGAAACAATACTAATGATAAATTCCAATCCCACCTTATATCCCCAAATCCAATTGTGAATATTGTGATTGAACAGTAATAGATCGCATCCAATAAGGATAAAGAAGAAAAGAACGACATTAAAACGCCTCCGAAGACTGGATACGAGACGAGCAGAAGAAGAAGGCAGATCATGTAGAGAGATGCGTTCTAGGAAGAAATGTATGTTCGCCAGTTACACAGTAAGATCTACGTAAGTAACCGCCCATGGTCGAAGCCATACCTCTTTAAAAAATTTAAATGTGAAGTTGCAGAAGAATTTTCCAAAATCCGAAAGAGTTGTTAGTGCGAGAGGGATTCCAAAGAAGGCATAGGCACAGAGGAATAGACGACCGGCACGCGTCAGAGGAGTTATTAGACCGAAACCTGGAATCAAACAGTGCGGTGACTTAAAAATACAGAGCTGTTTTGGAAAATGTCTCATAACGTGGCCATGCCATACCTAGGGCGGAAATTGGGCGCGCACGGTGCGCACGTAAAAAAAACAATAACGCAGGTATCGCACGTGTGCGCCACAGGAACACCCTCGAAACCGCACACCTTTCACGCCCATCTAGCACCTGGAACCGCTGGCGAAGCTGCGCGTTGTTATTTATCTGGCCCACGACCAAGCAAGTCTCTTAGATGAAGTTGTGAGTGCATCACAAATTCTACATTTTATAATTTGCTTCTAAAAAGCGAGTTACCTACTGGCACTACGGTAGTCGAAGCGAATAATAGAGCTCCGGGTTCAGTCCACTGTTCTTGATATGAACCATTCAAATATGTATCCCCATCAAATACATTGGCAGAGATCTAAAAAGAAAAGAAACAATACATACATATATTTTAGCATAGCTCGTCCCCAAAGGGTTAATCCTCTGACGCCAAGGCGTTTGCCATGATATGTAATAAGTTTCCATGTTGACGACCGCATAATGGGGCATAATAGTGGTATTAGGCACTCGCGATAATTTAACCTTAAAAGCTAGATATTGTTATATTATTTAGAGTGTATGCACTCACCGGATGTTTAAACAACTTAAACATCTCCTTTGTATAATCGTCCAACAAAATCTCAATCGTCTTGTTATACAGTGGGTCGTCAACTGAAAAATCTGATTTTAAAGCGGTCACTTATACTCATTATTCAAAGAACAAATAATAGAAATTTTCAGAGTGATTCCTCACATAAAACTCTGTAATCTGATAAAAGTTACGTGGAAAAGCTTCCATAATCATCTCGACTCCATCGAGAAATTTGGAGATTTCTTCCTCAACTTTTGCATGAGTTTTTTCACGAATCCGCGTCTAGAATACAGCATTATTGTATAAACACCGAACATACGCATAGTATACAAAAAATGCACGCATGCGCCTGCACAAACGCACCCTTTCTCATACGTTTATGCATACACAAACACACGCACGCATACAGGCGCACAAAAGTATGCGCGCCTGCATTCGCACACACGACCACAAACAGTCACACACAAGTCACGCACACATACGCACATGGCACACAAATCAATCCTCCCACATCATTCTCATAAATGAACATGCAGCATAAGCAGAATACTATTCACGAAATATACCTCATAGGGTCCCTCAAGAGCGACAAAAACCTTGGCACCAAAGAACACGTAAATTAGACAGAGGAGCACGAGGCCGACATGAAGGGAACAAGCTTGGAACAACTGGAAATACACTTTTTTAAAGTGATTCCTCCCCGTTAGAAGTTCAGATTGCAAGGGACGCTGCTACTAGTGATATTAGACTTTTAGATTTTAAATTAAATGTAATGCTAGTTTGGAGTTCTATAAAAAACTATGCGCAACCGAAGTATGCATACATATCGTTCACCATATAGTGGACATTATTGCCTTATACTAGTTTTCTCACAAGAATATGGAATATCTTGTAGGCCGGTCCGAACCCCTTCTGATAAAATGTCTGATAACCTTTTTCTGCCATGAAATTTTGGGTTTCGGCGGTTTTTGCATGAGACTGGCTAGTCCTCCTTGCTTCTTCGTCATAGCCGGTTTCAAAGGACGGAGAGTTTTGCCTCAAATATAAAGGCCCACATTTCTCATCAACAAAAAATTGACAATGGACAATTTACCTCAGCCCATATAAGTCATATCGTGGAAGATACAGATCCTTAACTAACAATGAGTATTTGACTGAACCTCTAACGCAAGGTTAATTAAGTAAATATCTTGGTTAATTAAGTTTCATCAACTGATTGTAAAGAGTCACTATGTTCGGTATTCAGAAAAATAACAAACTCTCACTATTCATTTGAAATGTCGAAAAACTTACGGTCAATAATCATTGTTGTTTTAAACAGTAATGTTAACTTAATAGCGAGCTCTACAAATGTAAGACCTCAGTCTCTCCCCTACCCCGTTCGCTCAAGAAAACCTCTACCTGTTAAGATATTACCGAAAACTTACAAGATTTATCGGGCGAAGGAAAAAAAAACGACTCGCTGACGTTTCAAGAAAATAGACTTGAGAAGAAATAAGTTCTTATCGGAAACAATGCATTGATGATGAGATAGGACACATCTTCCGAGGAAATAGGCACCATAACAGGGGAAAAGGGAGGAGTAGAGAACATAATAAAAGAACAATACAAATATAATAAATTAATAATATAAAGACAGAAATAGCACGAACCTATACCAAAAGAAAGGGATATCAGACGAAATCCTAGATTGAAATGTGATTGATACATAACCCAATGACAACAACAAAATCCTAACTGTAGTCACTTTATCTTTCATATGGAACTGAAATAAACTTGACACATTTCTGACTAGTGACTCTGACTCTCAATATAATCAGAATTTCATTGATAAAAAAACGACAACTACAAAATAACAAGGTAAGTCAGAAAATAATAACTAGGTCCCACAGAGTAAAATTTTTACATTGAGCAGATCCATTGCTAACAAACCCCGTAAATGTACACTTTTCATTATTTGAAATCAACAATTCACAACTTAATTTCGCACATTTTATTTATCTGAAGAACTGCAAAACTGACTACACAATAACAATAAAAACAAATACTATTATGTCAACTGTATATCACTATCTCTACCAAAGCAACTTGCTCATAATAACAAGCACTCTCAACAAGTGTCCTAAATACTACTAAAGTACAATAAATAATAGTTACATATATTACAGTTAGACAAATAACACCGGACGAACAAAGAAGAAGATAATAAATACTATAAAGAAGGCATTATACATTATACTACGAATATGAGGAGACCCTTTTCCATTCTATCTAATCTACAGTATCCAAGTATCAATCAGCACCTACAACCATACAACCATGCAGGGCCAACATTTGTTGGTTCTAAGCACATGTCTAGACTTGGTCCTTACAATTTCAAAACTGTTTTCCCTCTTCCCTGCAGATTGGCAACTTTCTCATAAGCCGAGAGAGCATCCTCGAAGGGAACAACTTGCTCCACTATTGGTTTCATCTAAATACGGTCAGCAATCAGGAGACACTAACAATAAGATATGTTGCCAGAACATAATCGCAATTTCTCATTCAAATTAAGATCTAACGCAAACAGGGTTCACTTTCTCAGTAATTATCCGCAATTAATTAATGCGTATAGGGACGAACGGTACAATATTACTTACGAATCGTGCAACACCACAGTAAATGGGTCCTTATAGCAACTGAAGAGTAAAACACACCTGTTTCTTCTGAACTAAACCAGATACTGTATTCAAACACTCTTTCGAAGGGAGAAAGTAGGCGTAGGTGAACCATTTTCCTTGCAGAGCGGGCTGAAATCAAATCCAGCTTCCACACTGCTACATATACAAATCCGCCAACTGTGACACTAACTTCCCAAGGACTATATATATATATGGGACTTAGGGAATGGGAGAGAAGGTCCCAGTGTCATACCACCCGTCTGCTCACTCACTCATCAAAAACTATCAAAGACCTCTTATTCCCTCACCTCGATACTTCGAGTAAAGTACTTGACAGCAGTGGAAGCCAATCCCATTGGAAGTCCGTATCTAAACGAAGAATCTTGTGCAACAGAAGAGAAAATAGAAAAAGTGCAAATCTTGAGGAGCGTCAGAATAACAAAACATGCCGTCACTGCCTGCCCACGGTAATACGAGCTCAAGCACATACAGTAGTCCTATGATAAGCCGTAACAACAATAAAAAGTACGTCTCATAATTTCCAAGCGCATAAAGAATACGCAGCAACCATTACCTATCCGCATCACGCAACATTGGACTGACGATCGACACATGGACACAGTTTCTCCATGTTCCCAGGATCTAAAAGGAAATTCATAAAACATTTCGTTTGAAAGTCACTACAACGAAAGATAGCGGCATTCGAATAGACCGTATTATATCACGAGAGGGTGAAACATTGACATTTCAACCAGGAGTGAAACTGTTCTGGAACGAGGTAATTCCGTCTTCATTTTACTCTCTCTCCCACTCTCTCTCTCTCTCAACATACAAACACACAAACAAACAAACAAACAACACACACACACACACACACACACACACACACACACATACACATACACATACACATACACATACACATACACATACACATACACATACACATACACATACACATACATACACACAACCAAACATAACTTTAAACCCACCTTATCACTCCACTGGGATAGCTCTGAATTGACACAATCAATGATCACTTCGAATGGACCCTCAGTGATTAGCTGATCCTGAGCAGAATCCGACTTATAGTCCACAGGAATCCCACCCAAAGAGCGAACCAACTCGAAACTGAAAACGAACAAGGTTGAAGTGAAAATAGGGGATTGGGTAATAAAGGATTAGAAAGATGTAAGTTTAAATCCTAATAAGCAGAATGTGAATGTACGTGTGTGCGTGCCTCCAAGAAATCGGGGCATAAATTATTTCCATACCTAACGATTACCGTACCTATCCGGGGAACAAGTTACGACGACTTTCGGTGCCCCAAGTGCTTTTAACATCTGAATGGCCGCCGTGCCCACGCCGCCGGAACCACCATGGATCAGAATGCGATTGCCTAGAAAACAGGGAAAGGCTGATTACTATTCACCCACAAAGTATAAGCGATCTAATTTGTGCACTAGAGAAAACCAGACATCCAAGTCATCTATGTAGATTTACATAAGCATACAAACCCATAACCCATAGCCAACAGTATGACCAACTCCACTGTAGATGATTCACCCGCTCACCTTTCATTTGACTGGGATGAAGCCTGGCAAACGTGAATGCCGACCATGCAGTGCATGAAACATATGGAAGGGATGCAGCCTGAAAGAGTGAACTAAACCAAGTGACTGGATTGGAACGAAATTATGAATGTTCATCAGTTCGGCTATAAACTCGGTACCACGCACAATTTTCCAATATTATTTTCAATCTAAAGTAAAGACTCTCATAGGTGACTAATAACAAGTATTCCTCAGATGTTTCCATCTCCATCACCATACCTGTACGTGATCCAATGATTCAGGTTTCCTTGTCAACGAATCAGCCGTTGTGATGGTAAATTCTGCATGACAACCCGGCTCCATTGCGTGTGTCACACCAAACACCTAAAATGGGGTTATTTTGAAACGAACATACTTCAATTGCTATGCATATGAAATTAGGTTATCTATGCACCACATACATCATTTGTGTTGACATTCATCACTTCACAATTCAAGTCCACTATAATAGCTCTAGTACGCGGTCCCCTGTACACCCCAGGGATCCATGTACATGAGCGTCAGTAAACATTAATCACATATTAGTAGTCTCTCAAGGTATACGGTAACAAAAACGTCCAAAGCTAACCTCGTCTCCCTTCTTTACATTGCTCACATTGCCTCCGACAGCTTCCACAATCCCGCTGAAGTCTCTTCCGGGTATTAGAGGTAGGAGGCTGGCATCGCAGTCCCATTCCCTCAATCGTCTCCATTGAGTGAGCACCTCCTGACCGTATCCTTTCACCATTACAGTATCGATGTTGTTGACACTCGAAGCCTGGAAAAAGACTTTATTGAGAAGTCGTAGGACTCATAGACAAAGGAGTCCATCACTTTAATCATACAATACATGTGCGAGGACATCTATTGTAGTTTCGCTAACAAACAAAACACATAACTTGTATTAAATTAGAATCCCAATATTTAAACACACCTTAACCCTGACAAGTACTTGGTCCGGTTTGGTGATCATTGGCACAGGAACTTCTCTTAGTTGTAGTGGCGAATCAAAAGACTCGATCTGCCATGCCCTCATTGTCCGTGGTAGAGAAGCAACTCCACGTCGTAATATCAGCCACATATTGGAATTAGTTGAAGAAACACTATTCTGAAATTCGGACAATTAACTGTCAGTATACACACTACCCCTAGCAAAATCATTAGAGTAGATAAATCTATTCCAGAAAACTACCGTCTGTGCCGCTATTGCTAATAAATATTCAGCGTTACAGTACGACAAATCGATATTAAACTCATTCAGAAATTCATAACGATAAGAATACGGTACATCCGAGAATCAAGGAAACCATATATACAAATTGTTTATTGAAAGTTATAAAACAAAAGTGTGTAAGTATACAAAAAAAGAGTTAATAACATACAAAATGTACGCGTAAAATGTACAAAACAGTAAAATCCAGCAACCGGTCGACCGAGATTCATGTGAGCACTGTGAGAAATTGAAGAACATAGAAAAACAAAAAGTTTTTCACAAACAATGTGCATAACACAGGCAAAGAACATAGTTAAAATGGAGGTTATTGATTGGCTATACAATAGCTGAAAGTTCTATTAATGTAATGCTAAAAAAAGGAAAGCGAGAAAATCCTTGAAGGGAACTAAAATCAGAAAATCAATATCAATTTTAAATGTCAATGGTTACACTAGAGAAACTTTCTGGATCTGACTCATCAATAAGGGGTTACCGGAACGCGAGAACCCATTAACTTCTAGGCTGCCATTTCTCAAATTAATTACCATAAATCTTTTTTTTCGAAGGTTTATAACAAAGAAAAATCAAATCACGAAAATGGTATGAGAATAATAAGAAATCGAACTGAGATACTGTATGTCGAGAATCGATATAAATAAGTGCATCACAAACAAAAAGCTTCCAACAATAAAAAAAAAGAAACATAAAAGTTACCAACAATTCAAGAAATCGAAATGATGTTGAGAATCGATATAAATAAGTGCATCACAAACAAAACGCTACAAATATAAAAATAACAGAAAAATTACTGCTTGCATAAAGGCACAGTCAATTAAGCATGGAAATGTTCCCTCAAGTTTAGAATTCCACTTCGTAACTGTAGACACCACCCATCGGTCGAACAGCTGTAATATACGGTAATCACATAAACTGGTTCATTCATCCATTAGTTAATAGCTCGGTATTATATCTCATTACTGTGACTAGCTTATATATGCATGCCCAGCAATCAAACAGAGAACAAAAGATATGCATTCACCTTACCAACGCATTCGACTGCCTTCAGAATCTCTAAGGTGCCTTAAACCTCAACCTTACCAAATATCTCCAGTAATTTCTAAGACCCACCTGTAACATGACAAACTTCTGAGCGAATATTTCTCTGGGCAAAGAAATGAAGCCACAATCTCTGTTTCGTCGATAAACGATCATTTGGACCTTTCACTTCAACCACCTAAATACAGGTTAAAGCGAAATAGCGGCCGGTTTTTGAAACGCAAGCGAACTAACGGCCGGTTTTTGAAACGCATCGAGTTCATCGGCATTCTTATGCAGCATATGCTAAAGGCCATAAATTCGAATAAAAAATCGAGCTAAATTCGAGCAAATTAGCATAAATGCGTAAGAATTCACGATGCGTTTCAAAAAACTTCGCTTTAACAAACCTCCAAATCTCCATATTGCTGTGCTCAACGCCTCTCCAAAAGTCAAACTAGTAGCAAACGACACGAATATAACGGCAGACGAATATTACAAAACTCACCGCAATTTGCTTCTCTTTCTCGTTCCAGAGTGTCAAATCCGGGAATCCACTCCTCGTATTTCTGTAGTCTTTTATCACGCGTTCTGTCACATCAGCGATCAAATTTCCGCCGCAACAACGAACGAAACACTATAAAGTTAATATTGCATACTTCAAGAAATACTCGCGCTATAAACTATTAAGTGCGATATAGTTACCATAGCCATAGAGCAACTGGTAGCGAAAATCCGAATTACCACAAAAAGTGAAGATCACGTCAGATATGGCCCACAAATGAAAGAATCTCGAATTGGTCTATAAGGGCATCGCACAGCAGATAGCTCAATGGAGACAAAAGGCTGAATGTATCGCAAAGAAAGAAACAAGAACCTGAATCTCCTCTGGTTCAGCACTCCATTGCAAGTCAGCCGCAGTCTCCATTCTGTGCTCCTCATAACTGGTCATCAACCTTTTGATTAACTTTTCCTCGCTAGCTTCTAAACAAAAAAGTCCATAATTAAATAATAACATGAAACTTAACTAAACAAAGGCTATTGTGATATGTTACTTAGGCCTAGGGTAGGGTTACATGACACTGAATAAGTAAAAAATAAATAAGAAAAACCTACTTCGCAGCCAACGCAAGCGCTCATCGAACGCCGCTTTCCGAGACGGATAAAACTCCGAGTAATTCAGATCCAGTGGTCCTTGCTGAAAATGGATAGGAACGAAATAGTAAAACCCAAACCATATTAGCGCTACGGCGCTAACAAAGGATACAACAGACAACCTGTAGCAATGAAATAAGTAACTTCCTTCTCTTTAAATGTGGGTAAAACATTGTGTTTTCTCACAAGGCGGTAGATTTAGTTTAATTTTACCGAACGGATCGAAAGTGCTCAAAAAAATATAAACGCCTACTAGGGATTAAAGATAAGATATTTGCATTGCCATACAAACCGTTTAGTAATAAATCAATCTGAGACGACTACCGCCATAAGCACTTAGCGTCAAAGTTTACCTGCAATTCACTCAGCCACATCCTTTTTATGGAGAAATGGTTGATGACGTCATAGAATAGGAAACCCATTACTGTATGCCAGATCGCACCTTCCACGTGAACACCTGAGTGCGGACAATAAACAAAAACATAATAAAGTACAACACAAAGAAAGGTGAAAAGAATAGCTAAGGTTAAGAGTAACCACGCCACATATTCTTTAATCCTTGATTCTTTACAGAAATATATACAAATCGCACCATTCGTGAATCCCTCCTTCTTGATGTAATGCAGGCGGGCGACCTCTTCCACTGATGCATCTACGAGGCCGCCTTCGTTCTGAAAAGGGACACGAAAATAATGCGAACAAAACTAAAAAGAAGTATTGAATATCAATACAGAAAACGAAGCCACTAGCCACATCACTTCCTCTAGATTCTAAATACCTTAATCGCCTTAATGTCATCCCTAAAGTTAAAAATCTCTAACCTCAATGATAAATCGGTTCACTCTCCCATCTCCGAGATCTTTGCCAAGCACACTTCCAGAAATCGTCTTCTAAAATGCAACAAGTGTTTGTGAAGCACACAGGCGTTGGACATAAAATCGACTTACAGAGTAAAGTAAAGACTACGATGCCCACACGTATTTGTGATAAGTGAAAACTCTGCTCTCTCTCGCTCTCTCTCTCTCTCTCTCTCTCTCTCTCTCTCTCTCTGTGATGGATTATCTTATCTACGAAACGCCAAAAAGTTGACAATAAACATACAAGCACAATACAATTTGGGAATTTCAAAGACTTATGTCCACATAATATGAACTGAACTACCTTCACTGGATCCGGTACATCAACTACCACCGGAAAATCGCCCTTTGTGATTTTCAAAGCGCGGTCTTGAAGGATGAGACGATCCTGGAACAATCATGATAACTTCTACCCCAATCAACGAAAGCAATCAAAAGAAGTCGAGCAGTTCAGCTAACAACTTTCTCCAACTTCGAAAATAATGCAATCGCATTACGGTACTTGACAATACTAATGTCTTACTTGAAACTCATAAAAAATTGTACATTTTCAACAAAAACCCTGTAAAACATACTAACCTTATCTCCAATATGCTCGTCTTTCATTGCTATATTGACCATTACGAGAGCCTCATCAGGTGCTTTCAAATGGGAATGAACATCGAGAATCAGCCGATCCCACCACGCACCTCTCTCATTTACACACATCGATTTCAACTCTAAATTAGCGTTCATTTGGCCGGAGCGGTTATGCTACCATACCGCAAATCTACCGTACTGCGCATACACAACTCTATGTTGAAAGGCCAAACATTACTGGTTAGGATGATGTTTCCAGCTTCAAAGTCAATCCATAAAGAAAAAGAACCTCCAATACAATGCCCAACAGAACCTAAGGAACGACGAATAGTTATCCAACCTGGTGTCGTCAGCAACCAATTGTAGATGTGCACGGCTTCTTTATACTTCTTCAACCTTTCCAGACACGCTGCTCCATGTGAAATACATCTCACGAGGACCCATCCAGAGGTGAAGCGACGCAACGAAGTAGGCAACGAGTTCCACTTGTCCGAGCTAAATTACTACATTTCATAATTTCGAAATCAGAATCAGACACATGAAATTAAAAATGCTAAATTACAAATCAACCACAGCAAATAAGTTCACTTTCAAAACCCTAATATCGAAGTACTGGACAATAGATATTTTACCGTAACTTTGCGAAAGGACATGACAGTAATCTAGTGCTTAGTGCAAGTGGAACAAATGAACAACGACCAGAATGATTGTGAGGCTCTTCTGTTAAATCAACAGATGAACAGATGAACCCCCAAACAACATCCCATAGCTCTACCCAACTGTATCCACAAATTTCACTGAAATAATCTCACCATTCCTTGAGTAATTCATCCAACAATTCCCTCCCTTTCGCAGATAATTCATATGCTTTTTCCCAGTTGCCGGCCGCTTGTTCTCTGACGATTTCCAATTCCAAATCTTTGGCGTCCAAGTAGCTAAAACCAAAAGGTTGTGGTAAATTGGTCCAAAGTTAAAAATCTCTGTATTTAATGTTTTGGACGGGACCACTGCTCAGCGCTACTTATGCTATTGTCATGAAATGTCGTATACAAGCGGAACGAAACTTCAAAAAACCCACCAATACAACTCCTCCTTGTTTTCGTAAATGTCAATAATATCTTCACATGGGTTCGGAGCCGGCAGGAATAGCTTTCGCGTTTCAATTTGAAGCATTTCAAACCTTGAATGCGATGAATAAAGCACGTGAGTTAAAATCATGAGTGTTAGAGTACGGTATAGGGAAGAAACTCACACTAATGTAACGACAATACGAATTAATAGTATTAAAGAAAAAACCTACAACATGTTCTGTGCAAGACTGATCTGTGGTTGATCGATGGCCAGCGAGGAATTCATACTTGTTGGCGAATAAAGTGTGAAAATGGCCTGAAACTTTCACAATCTTATTATATAAAGGAGAAGAGTTTACTTTTTTATTTGTGTGAACGAAACGAAAATTAGAATATCTGAAGGCTATAAAATGAGAGCCGGAGCCCAGCCTTCAGCAAGCTAAATAGAAACTGATTTCATATTTTTTTTAACGATACGTTGCAAATGTTTCACGACAGTGTGCTCACTGTTCCTGCATTTCAAAAAGTCGCCTCAGGCGGCGATAGCCGTCTGGTATAAAATGAAACAGAATCAAGAACTCGAATGAAGAGCCAATCCGCAAATAGAACAATCGTTCGCTGTTATAGCTGTGTTCAAATATACTTAAAATGATCAACAATAGCACAAAATGAACTGCTATAACATGCAGACTTACATTGAAAAGACGATGTGACTGGTCCGAGATTCTGTACACATCTCCAATGAGTTCTTTAGCGCTAAAATACACACTTCTAACTATTCGAACGTGAATAGAGTTACGAAGAGTGAACATCCATACAATAGCAATCAGTATGAGCACAAAATTGTTCGGATCAACCACGCTGGCTGCCTCCGGCAACAACAACAACAGCACAAAATTGTGGTCCAATATTCAGTGAGGCTACCTACAGTATGACTACGAAACAAAAAGTATTAAACCTACAGTTTGACCATCCTAGTCGCCAATGTGCCTTGTTTACCGAAGAGGTTCTTTTGCTTCTCGGTTCTCTCTCGTAACGTTGATATGAGATCCTGCAAGTTAAACGGTTAATAGAAGAAGATATTTGTTCCCTTGTCCTACATCAATGTTGCTTTCAGTTTGGGTGTACGGTACCACATAAGGTGGAGTAAATGCGAATCGCCCGTCTTATATCGGACACACGTGACAATAAAAGGCGGAAGCGGAAAAAGGACATACATCAGGCCCTGAGGATAATTTCGTACTTCGTAGTTCTAAGCGAACAAAATAAAGTACATACCATCTTTCCTTTTGTGTGATCTACTTGAAATTTCTTGGCCAGAACTCGTAATTGAGCGAGGGGGAGCAAACGAAGAGTGTCTTCAAGCTTAGTCAATCCCTTACCTATAAAGTCAACAACGTTTTATTATTTTATTCATGTAAAACATCCAGTAACCAGGTTAACGCGCGTATAAACATCCAAAACAGATGTACAACTTTTATTTATAATAAACAACAAGGCGATCAAGCTAATAGGAAATAACTGCTCACCGCACTCCACAAGCGTAGAGGAAACCAGTTGCTGCATGACAATTTCCATGTTTTTCACATTGGCATACCTAAAAGGCAATTGATGATTACAATAAAGAAAGACAAGCAATGACAATGAATAATATATGATCATATGCTAACGGCAGGCAGCAAAATAAATCGGGGAAGCCAGACACAGTAAAGTATACTTCGAGAAATTATTACATGCCATTACTTAATTAAAGGGAGAGGCCCATGAGAATAAAGTTTTCCTCAATTTATTTGCAAGGAATGTCCGGAATTTCAGAATTATTACTGTGAAAACCGCATTGCGTGAAGCCTAGAACTCACAGAGCTATTCCCCGGCAAAGAGTTCGGCTAGGTACCGTAGTCAGCAACGTCAAAATTTGTTTTTACGGTTTATATGCGTTCATTTGCATTCTTTCTCTATATAAGAATGGTCAAACGAATAAAGATCATTCCTACAACTATAAAGAGGCGTTTGCAACACAAGAATGCCCTAAAAGCGAGAAAATTGATTCTGACTACGGTACCTGGCCGAACTCTTTGCCGGGGAATAACTCTGTGAGTTCTAGGCTTCAAGCAATGCGGTTTTCACGGTAATAATTCTGAAATTCCGGACATTCTTTACAAATAAATTGAGGAAAACTTTATTCTCATGGGCCTCTCCCTTTAATACGACAAAATGCTCACTTTGCCTTCAGCGCTTCCAGCGACAACCAGTGACGTCTTCTCAAGAACAAACGCATAAACATTTGTCGAGCAGAAGGGGTTACGGTGACAAACTAGAAGCAAACAAAAAATACACTACAGCGAGCCAACTCAAACTTTAACAATATTAATGATACGTTCAATTAAACGCGTTGTAAACTTTCATGTAGTCACATGAGTTATGAATATCTCAACGATGTGAGTTTCCTTTCAAACTGCATGTTTCAATACCGAAATAACCTGCATGGCTTGCAGAAGCTACGATTCGAAGTCCGCTTTCAGCTGAAGAAAAG
This sequence comes from Pelodera strongyloides, assembly GCA_036852015.1. Lineage (NCBI taxonomy): Eukaryota > Metazoa > Nematoda > Chromadorea > Rhabditida > Rhabditidae > Pelodera > Pelodera strongyloides. The sequence goes on along the minus strand of JAANDG010000386.1, from coordinate 54,289 downwards.
TAAACCACACCTTGTGTAACATTACAAAATCTTGTGTCCAAAATTTCTCATCGTGTTTCCATCCATTAGTAGTGGGAACATCGAGAACCTACAAACAGCAAGGCTTTATACAGATAATGGCATGACGAACTTGCCTGTGAAAACGGAAGAATGAGGACCAGAAAGTCTGATTTTATAACACGACAAGATAGTGCCAAGATAAACACTCACGCGAATAATAATCCGAAATGCGAATGATACCGTATAGTGCAGGTAACTGAAATAAATAGATAGATAAGTAAATACATTCCACTTCATTAGAATACAGTATACGCCAAATGGGTTACACCAAATGCACAAACTCTACTTACATTCAACATTTCCCGGCAGCCGGGGCAGCCCATGCATCTAATACACTTCGTTGAATAAGCATACATCCTACTGACAATATCTCAGAAAGTTCATGACGAATTTAAAACGAACCACAATTGCAAACAGAAAAGTTCAAAAATAGAAAATAAATCATTAATAAGTGATCTATCAAACAATAAATCTAAACTAAACCCGCGTACCTTTCGGTGACAACCTCGGGATCATCAGCAACTTGAGACGCGGAAGTGTTCACGAAAACACTTTCCGTCAATTCCTTGCTGACCAAAGAGGACGCCAAACCGAGTACCTCCTTAGATGTCATCAGCTAAATACGCAATTCCTTCGAAGCCAAAATGGGCCAATTTCAACCGATTAGTTTATTCCTTCGTTTCTATCAGGTTCTGCTTACAATTTAGTCAGTTTCTCTAATTTACAATAATAATGACGGGTGTTCTCTGACTTGTAGTGGATGGTCTATTCTCTTATAATTGACAGTATATCTGCAAAGAACCATTTCAGAAACAGACCGCTTCCTTCTCAATCTCCTCAACTTTGACTATTGTTCGGCGACTTCTGAGTTCTCTTGTCTTTTCATTCCCATTCAACAATTCAACCGAGGTCTGAAAGTGAAAGTGAAAGTAGGGCAATTGGGCAAACTTCTAATTACATACGTACACCATAATACCATATACCACATAAACTAACAACATACGTACTGAGAGGTGCACGATACACACACTGCATCAGCATTATAATACACAGGAAGAGAGTCCAAACGGATAGAGAAAAGAGTGACAGAGTTGAACGTATGCGAACAAAAGACACAACAAAGCATACATTAGGCGTTTATGCAAACGAACAAGCTTACCTGACTCAATTGAACAGTCTGTGACTGCGTAGATGACAATGAAACAGGCTGCGAGTTATCCACATCAGGACCAGGATTTGCCGCTTGATTTTGATCGCCTCCTTCGAAAAACGTACCCCGTTTAGAAACGAAAGCTATCATAAGCATGTAAAAACTCACAAGCTCTCTGCAACTATTTGAGAATACCTCTAAACCAGCTGAATCGTAAAACGTACACCGTACATCTACTTGGTAAAGTAAATCGGAATAAATCTCTATGACTCGTCACAATCAAATGGCGCACAAGGCTAATTAGTGGATCACTTACTTTCAAGTTCAGTAGCTTGAGTCGACGAAGTTGCCACTTGACTAGACGGTACTCTTCTTGACGCATCCGAAGGTGAAGTTGCAACTTGTGCGTCAGTAGGAGGAAGTGTTCCAGGCAAATCTGAACCCCCCAAAGACACTCTTTCCACTCCGGCTTCCGTATTGCTATTCACTTCGACGTGAATACTTGTCCGTTCAGCCGTACTGGTGATTCTTCTGCCTCCTGGATGGAGAATACAAATGAATAAGCCGTCGCCTTACCAAGGAAAAAAGTCAGAATCACAAAACTATGTATCAAGCGGTCTAACCCCTTTTCAAATATACAAAAATAAACAACTAACGTTTGGTGGAAGAACGAGTTGTCCGAACTGATATCGATTCCCAAGTAGTAACCTGCGATTCAGACCTAAAACATACCGTATTCAGCAATTGTCACTGAAATACGCCTGTAATAGAAAGATCCGCTGCAACGAAAGTTATAAAAGAACCCACACAACAGCATCAGAAACACGATTCCGTTTCCTAGGCGTCTTCTGATACACATTTTCATCTACTTCTTCCTCTTCAATCAAAGCGCTTTGCGTCTGAGTTGGCGGAGGTTCCTGCAAAGGAAACACTAAAAACTACCAAACAGAAGGTTATTAGCCTTCGCATTCCCATTATCCGCTGAAAATACTATTCCTTTCATTTCCTACCCTACACTAGTAGTTTCACACTGATAGCAAGCCACAGCTCTTTGAACAAAGCCAACATTCACGAAACTCGGCAAGAAACCAGCCACTGCAACAGAAGCCTTAGTTTTCTCTTGATATTAATACGCTCACCTTTTTGACAATTAGGGGACTTCCATCAATCACAACTGGATTGGCAGAAGCCCTCTGAGACTTTTCGCCGGGAAGGAGCACATCCAGAACCTGGAAGAAACGGATTTCTAGATAGCGTTACAGTAGATATAAAACCTACTGTATTATACATAATCAAGGAACTTAGCTTTGAGTATGCACTGCACAAACACAAACACACTACTGTAACTATAACAGAATCGCCCTTCCTGGCAATACAAGTGTAACTCAATAAAACAAGAAGAAGAAGAAGAAGAAAGGGCACTTGCATCAAGATCGGAATCATCACTCGCCAATTTGCAGGCATCGAAATGTGCTCGATAACCAGCCAGCGTAGTTTTTTGGCCGCCTCAAATTTATGCAAATGTACTAGACAAAATACAGTACCCCTCGGAAGCAACAAAGCAAAATGGTAAGTAACAAAGCAAAAGTTTTTTTTTACAACAATAAAGTATCTCGGGAAATGGCAAAGTTCAAACTTAAAAAAATCTAACAGCATGTCGTACTGTAACTGCAACAACTAAGAAATCGCAAAAGCAAGAAACAAGGACTCACAAATTGCACAGTTTCGTCCACGGATTTGCCTTTCCAACGAATTCAGAATGTTCCCAGCAGACGTAATTGGTTTCTGAATTTCACCACATTAACATTACTTTATTATGGAGTAAAATACATTACTTAAGGTAATACGCTACATAAGGTAATTCACACTAACGACGCCAGTAATTATGCAAATGCAGTAAGAACGCAAGAAAAATTGAAACAATTAGCGCTAAACAGTTAATATACACATGTCCAAAACCACTCACCACAGGTTGATTCTTTAGCCAATTTCGCTTCATAATTACATGCGAAGTACTAGATGAACCATGAAAGTCTGAAAAGGATAAGAATGTTTAAAAGCCACGCCCAACGTAAGAACTGAAAATGCAAACAATTATTAAAAATACGGTAGGTATACTTATGGCAGTGAACCAACAATGACAGTATGAACAAAATACAAAATTATACATTTATTACAATTGCAAGCTTGAAACAGGGTAATCTATAAGACGAGTCCAACTATATAAAATATATTTCAAAATAAGGAAATAAATGCATGTTTCAGGGGTGTAAAAATAAATATTTAGATGAAAAAATGTGACAATGGTAAAACATAGCAATGCAATGGTTAGTTTAGTCGAAACGTACACAATAATGAGTCATAAAAAGATAAGCAAATATTGGGCGGGACAGTGCAAAAATATATGCAAAAAAGACGATAAATGCATGTTACAGAGCGGTAGAACAATAAGAGAACATACTTAAACGCTGGAATGGAATGGTTAGTGGAGATAAAGCATGTGATTGTGACGCAAGATCATGTAAAAATAATAACGATAAAATTGGATAAAGCAATACCGATCGATCGGCATAACGGGTAAATAAAGTATACGATCACGAACAATTAATGAGAGTACTTACAATTAGTAGTGCAAAATAAACAACACATCAAACGTGATACGCATCATCAATATGTACAATATATAGGGGGAATCCAAAAAGAATATCGAATAATGAAAGAAAAGAACTAAAAACAATTCAACCAAACCGGCAGTTGCGCGAATCCAAAACGATCGGCAACTGTATAAAGTCATCACCAAATGTCATGGAAACCTAAAATATCGGAATTGTTTAAAACTTGACCAAAACAACAAAGAAGGCGGGGAAGGGGGGGGGGGGGGGGGATAAGAATCGAATAATGAAAAGGAGAAAAAACGACGGTGTGGCCGTGTGGCCTTGTGTTGCTGCTCTAGTATAAATCAAGAGAGGCAGATACAACAGTACAAGCTACGCAGGAAAATCACTCTCACTTTCCACTTTAATCAAAACAAACAAATTCCAAAACCAAAATAGTAATGACAACAAACCTGCAGCAAGGCAAAGCAGTCCTCCAACGAGTAGTGTGCATCGTATGAACCTCCGACATACTAAATGTACAGCAATGAGAAATACGATAATAAAGAATCAGAAATAAAGCACAAATGTTGTACTACTTTTAAAGACACTGAATGTCAAAATACGTACCAAACTTAACGCAGTAAGCTATCAAACCCACCTTTGAGTACATTTGTTTGAGAGTATAATTTCCCCTGCTACGCGCTTCCCTCTCATCAGCCACTTTATCAAATGTCCATCCACCAGCGGCCGTACAACTAAAACATAAAGCCGATTAAATACCATAAAGATAAGAACTTGCTTATTCACACTCACGAGGTGCAGGCACATCTAATAGGTTGATAACGACAATGTTGATTCCTAGCGTCAGTGACTACTGTAGCAACACGTTTAACAGTATACCGTCACACTTAACTCACACTAACCTTCACGCCGTGATATAATCAAGCTAGAAGAACTATATAAACTTATAGACCCACACAAAGCGGCCATGCGAAGCTCGTTTCTTCTTCGCCGGAGACCATTTCTCAGTCCTCATGTACAATAGGGGATGGTCTTCACGAATTGGCAGTTCTGGAGCGAGACGAGTGAAGAGGGCGCGACGATTGTGCCTGCAAACAAACAACTGATCACACGAACACAATATGAATAGCAACGATTAAATATCCACATATAGAAACTCACATAGAAACAAATAAATAAATATTTATTGGATCAACGTACAGGTAGAAATGGTCTCCGGCTATCAACTCGCAAACCAAAAGAGGTACATTAAGATGTTGGTGCGGTGAGGGCACCAGTCATACTAAGAAGGGACCGTGCGCATCAATAGATTGCATACGAACAGGAAACGAATATTACGTGGACGAATCAGAACAGATCCAGCTCAGCGATCTGGCCAATTTGGTAGAAAGTAGAAAAGAAAGAAAGCACTTACATCTTTGCTGGTTCACTCATAGTGCTCCTCAGTGGTGGGGGTCGTGTGGGCGTGAGCTGTTGCTGTGGAGGGGGCCGCGTGAGGGTCATGCCTAAAACAGAAAATTCACCATTATTCACATAGTAAAATGTTTATAATCCACCCTAAAACGTTAGCCTTTTAGGGAAACCACTTCAAAACATATACCACTACCACCTATTTGCAGTTACAAATTCGGAACATTGAACTATCACGACTAGCGATCCAGGGTGAGGAGTAACAGTCTTTCCTACCATTTGGAGTTTGGCTCAGGGTATCATCAAATAGGTCTCTCATCTCGTGCGGTAGTCGGGCAGCCTCCACAACTGACGCACCACCCTGACTTTGGATACGTGACTGATTCACTTGTTCGGTTACTAAACAAACACACTTTCACTTTTAAGAGGTTTTCACATCGGAGCTCGCTCGCTTTTTTTTATCTACAAAGATGCAGTCATCGTGCCATTGAAGGAATAATCAGCTGTTGTTTAGTATTCGTGAGCAAGGATTCCTTGGAATAAATTGGAATTCCAGGGAATTGGAATTGGAATTCCAGTGAATAAATTGGGTCCGCATTTGGGTCAAAATTTAGACTAATTTGCATATAATGCATCAGAGATCGGGAGGTGATTTAGACTAATTTGCATACAATGCATTACATTAGGGGATGGGAGGTGATCGTCCGCATTTGGCGTGGTGTTTTGTGCTATCCCTATGGCCAGGAAACAATAATTGTTTACAAAATGAGCAAGCAACTAATACTGACTCGTGTTCCAATCGATCATATTCACCACTTTATGAATCTCTTCTCGGTGTTCATCTTCTATTACACGGAATGCGAGTAGAGAATCGAGGATATGAATCTGCAACAATATTCTGTTCTTCGAACATTATGAGCAAAAAACAGCTGAATGAACTAAAGTAAACAATATTACTATATACCTTGAGAAACAAAAAATGCAAGTGATTCATGAGAGACTCACGAAAGCATATAATATCAAAACAAACCTCGTCAGGAAAAGTTGATTCCAAATTATTCCTCTTCAGTTCCGCAAATAATACACGAAAATCGAATCTGGAAAACATCAATACTTATACCAGACACCTGCTGCGTCTTTCTATACTTATGAAATATCTAAAAGGTAGATTAAAATCTTGTGGATGGAATGAAGACAATCACAGATAAGTTCTTTTGCATAATGAGCTTCGACACCCATTTTATAAGCCGGCGGAACAATTTACATGAATGAGTTCCGTAACGTGAGTCCTAACTCACATTACAGTTATCTTTTACATAACAAGAAGATATAAAAATAACAATGTTCCACACGAGAAACCACGCAAACCACCATAATATTGTTGCACTTATGATGAACCATGAATCATGACCTTGCAAATTTGCAAACTCTAGTAACAAAAATCTACAGTATTCCTGTATTGCTCCGGTCATGAGCCTGACAACTCGCAACTAGTACTACAAATTAATGTGCTCAATGTGCTGTTCACTTATAATACATACCATAAAACCACGTTTGTGGCAATGTAGTAATTGAAAACGTGTATACGTATGACTGATAAAAAACTAATCAATAGTACTTGGAAAAAAACATACGTCATTCCATTATGTGCCACCAAACATGCGGGTTTCTCGCAAGACTTCAACAAAGACACCACTTGCATCCACTGGGCAGGAAACGGCGACTGCGACTCCAAGTCAACACGTCGATTGTGAATAGCTAAATAAGAGTATGTCTATATAATGTTTCTACCCAGTCAGCAAGACGAACCCAAATACATAATAACATTACTGCAAACCTATACAATTAGTATCCAACTACCTAACAAATATCTCAGAACGCGTATCCACTCGGAAGCGGTTATAGTCATTCACATGCGATGAAATATCCTGTAAACACTTACCGTCAGTCCTAATTCGTGTTTTCTCATACTCAACCCATTGTGCCGCTGTAAGAGGTGGTCGAACCTAAATAAAGATGACTAAAACAATCTGCTTCTTCTTTTCAATCATTTCAACTATATTACTTTTTTACGGAATCCAACTGATTAAGTTATAACAATCAATAATGTGCATGAGCATGACTAACCATAAACGTGTGACTGTCGACAGCAACCCGTACTCGCAACGGCTGCTGTTGCCCAACGTGAATCTGAATAACGGCTTCATCTTTCCGAACTCACACAGCAGTCACACAAATAAAAACACAAAAAGGAAAAATTACATAATCTAGAAGATGAACGATGTGTATTACCTGTTAAACTCACATGTAAGTGAGCAATACCGTAACTCAATTAAGTTCGTCTCATTGTGTCATTGTGTAGTCAAATATTCGAGTTCTATGAAATATGAAATCCAACTAAAATCTACCGTTACCGTATTGGAGTCGCTGTTATTCATCCGCTTGGCTCCTTCTTCAAAAAGGCTTCGTCGCACCACAACAAAAGACATTTCCGTGATATAGGGAGCGTCCGTCAATCGCGCTGAAAAGCAAACAGGAAAAATTAAAGGAAAAATGCGTAACATAAAGGGTGATTCATCAAAATCAGCACAGGCTGTACCGCTGTCCGCCACCCTCTATTCAAAACTCGCAATAGCTGCCGGTAAATGAAATTACATAAATCACACTAACAATACGATTAGGCGCAAGTACTTACGCAGTCACGGTTTCACTTGGGCAACGTGAGATTGGGGCGTAATTTTGAAGCTCACTTTAATTTAACAATAATGAGTTGACAAGCGATAAGTATGTACTAAGTAAATAAACATACTTCTCCTCAAAACAGCTTCCATTCGATCCGTAATTTCTTCAGAAGTTCGCGGTTGTGAGAACATCTTCCTCTTAATTTCTTCAGCCTGAATATTTCTTTAAAAGAAGAGTTCCTTTATTTAAAAAAGAAACCTGCACAGTATTCGTAGCTGGGTACTGGGTATTACACCAAAGAAGCGAAAACACTGTTGCTACTTATTTGCTATAAAATCACTTACCAAATCATCATTCTTGAAGAGTCCTGTGGTTTCTAGATCAAAGAATATAAAAGTCTTAAACGAAGCATTAGGAAGTGCAATCGCTCGCTGGCGTTTTGCAGGAGGTTCGTCTGAAACTCACAAACACAGATAATAGTTAATTACATAATTAAAAACTGAAATACACAACGGTAGCAAATTCTAGCCTGTCCTGTGGATCCAAGAAACTTGCTCAAGCTGCTGAATATGGATCTCTAAGGTATCTAAGGTAAGGTACTTACAACCTTCACTATCTCCATGTACTCTTATTATGAAAATAAAACAAACGCACCCAATGAATGTGTGTGCTGTGAATCTCCGAGAGCAATCGTCGACTAAAATACAACCAAATATAATGTGGTACTGTAATAGGGTACTTCACATAAGATACACTCTCACAACGGCCTGACTTTCCTTCACTTTCAACTTTCAGACAACAAAAACACCAACCAAACAGTCCATAGACGTGTTTCCGACTTCATCAGCTGGCTCCTTTTTGATACAATCATTTATCGCTGATGCGACGGCAGGTTGCTGCAAAAGACCAATATTAAAGATACAGTATCTTCAATGTAATCATATATTCACATCTACAAGTGTTAGCGTACTGTACATCCTAAAGCAAACCAAACCGAAATTATCCGTTATTCAGAAATAAGTATAACCGCGTAAGTCACAACATATCTTGTACATAACAAAAGCTCCAACTGCATGCCAGACATTAGAAATGCAAAGCCTCACCGTCCTAGATATCCGGAGCATCAAATTACTCGGACCGGGAGTAGGGTCAGCATCAAACGAATCACACGAATCTCTATCCTCTTTTTCCATTACAGCTCAATCTCAACACCTCAAATACTTCCAGTAAAACAAAAACTGACAAACAAATACAAACTGCAAAAAGCGATTTTCCGGAACAAAACAAAGAAAGCTAAAACGCACCATTAAACAACAAATTCCCCACAAAAGATACGCACTTTGCCGACAAACAAATGCCACAAACAAAACACATGACTAATTCCCAAATTTTATTTTCTTTAATTTCTCGCGAAAATATAATATACACTAATAAAGTTCCTAGCTAGATACAATCTGAAAGCTTTGGATTGACCATAAACATATTGGATCAATACCTATATTAAAGATTTCTGATTACATGAATGCAAACATTAATTTACGAAGCAAAAACCGTACGATAAAATTATCACTTGCATGAAGTTAGGTTTACCGAACGAAACTAGACTACTATAGTAAAAACGACACACTAACGTGAGCAATCGACAAGTAAGGTTAAACATTGCATTGATACTAAATACTTTGCTACACCAAAGCGACAGACGTTCAGCTCAGGGGCCGAACGAGTCTAAACCTGTCCAAAACGCTGCGCGCACAAGTCACTGCTTTCTACTGTACTAGAGTACTGATAAACCGGAGAAAGAGAAATAAAGCGATAAACTGAAGTGCATTAAAAACGATCGCTCAGAGACTGGCAATGGAAACAGCACATATTATTATTACTTACAAAGTGTGATTCTGTGACTTAGCTAGGAGTTAAAAACAACTCATTATACGCGTCTTGCGGCAATCTTTCCTTGTTGAAATAGTACAATAAATACTACACGCTCACATTCGTCTAGTTAGAAGAAAGCGTTGGTGAGCTGATCGATAAACATGGAAAGAGCTCCACAAGACACACATCAGAGTTGCAGTTTGATGGGAGATGGGACCAATGTTTAGGGTACATACTTAGATGTTCATGAGGATAGTTCTGGGGTCTTCGACAGAGGATTTGATCTTTCTGAGGAAGGTGACGGCCTCTCTTCCGTCAATGAGACGGTGGTCGTAGGTGAGGGCAATCTGCATCATGGGTCGGATCTCCACCTAAACAACAAAAACAGTTATCAACGGAATGTGGCATATAAGAGAATGTAATAAGCCCTGAATTTGAATACATACAATGAAGAGAATGAAGAACGCAACCAAAAAAAAACACATAATCAAAGGTGGGGCACGCGGTTCTCAAGCACACGCTGCACAATCGCACTCCCGTGTATTAGACGAACATTTCTGTTTGTGCAGCTCTCCAGAATACGTCCCAAACCACGTGCTATACCGTTTTAATGCAACAAAAACCCACCTTTCCATTGATGGCGACCGGCTTGTCAAAGATGCCGTGCATTCCGAGGATGGCCGATTGTGGGGGATTGATGATCGGGGTTCCGAAAACAGATCCGAAGACGCCTCCGTTGGAAATAGTGAACGTGCCTCCCTCCATGTCCTCCACGGCCAGTTTGTTATCACGCGCCTGAACTCGGTTATTAGGGTTTCTGTTTATTCGTTTACATTATTATCATTACTGCTCATACAATTTGAACCAAAACAATTCTCGAATAATTGGTGGTTATCTAGAATAAGTAATATCTAGAATAATTGGTGGTTCTGGAAATTGAATATTACCTTTAATACCAATAAGTACTGCTGTCATTAGATAGATAAGTCTCAGCCAACCAATATGCAAAGTCAAATCTGGTGAAACTATGAACGAATGAACGTTGTTCAATACTGATATATCAACAATAATATGCGAATGTCACTATAATGAGAGAACATGATAAATGCGCCTACACGTCACACGATACCGGCTAAATAAAGTTTTTTTTTATTAACACCATCTAAAGTGCAATATTTAGGTCACCTTCTCTCCAAGGGCAGCCACTTCCAACTCAATTTGTGCATAGTCCATGTTCTCAACATTGCGAAGGACGGGGACGACCAATCCCTGGAAGTGAGCAATTCTGATTCTGCAGCAGTGAAGAATACACGACATGGATATTCAGATTCAGCACCAATATTTTAGGGAGGGCACATTTTAGTTTCGTGAGTTCCTCGTTCCTCTACTCAGTTTCGAGAACTTTGTTAAGTGAACTTTAATTCGTCTAATCAATAAGCATAATTATGGATAGAGAGCTTTGCTCACACACATCGAAAGCCTTACTTATATCGGAGGGGCTCTTAAAAAGCTGATTATTATACAGCAAGCAAGATACAAAAAAACCAAAAACCTACCTTCGTCGTGGCAACAGCGATGGAAATATCGACAAAGTGGCGGTAGACAATTTCATTTTCGTCAATCACTGCAAGATAATCGATAATTCAACAAAATTAATACGCAATTAGATTTGCCATTGACAGGAAGAAGGAAGAATATTCTACTTTTACTACCTTTATCAAAAGGTTGATACATCGCTAGAAGATTTCACAAAAATGGAAAACGAAAACCGACCAGCATTCACGACAGGCAGTTCAGTGAGGGAATAGGCGGCTGCCCTGATGAAGGGAGACATGAGTCCCAGCTTGACTCCGTGCTTCTTCACGAACTCTTTCTGGTACTTGGCACGCATTTCCATCACACCGCTGTAAGTGGAAACATGGGACAATACTCATAACGCATACACCCTTTTTGTTATAAGAACCCAAAAATTCACAAAAGGATACATACTAACATACTAATCACGTACGGCGAGGCACAGGTTAAAAGTCAGCGTAAACAATAACCTCATATCGATCTCGTTGAAAGTTGTGAGCATGGCGTAAGTATTCTGTGCGTCCTTCAGTCTCTGGGCGATCCTCTGTCGCATGCGGTTCATCTTGACGCGCACCTAAAGGCACATGGTGCAAATGAGTGCATAGCTATTTGGAGAACAAGGAACAACCTTTTATGAAAAGCCCCCCCCCCCACCCACTTACGAATATTTTACCTACTGAAAACTCGAACCAAACAAATCCATACAAAAAACGACACTCAGTTCTTCGGCTACAAAAAGCACCGACTTCATGAATAAAACTGGCAAGATAACAACAACCAAAGAAACAAGCGCCTAGTTTCTAGTTTTGCATTCAGCATTCCTACCTCATCTCTCGCCCCGGAAATGGCGTGTTCGGGAGCGACTCCGGTCGGGACACGAATCCTTTGCACGGGGATTCCGGCAGTTGGTGTGGACTGAAGAGGGCCCGACGGAGGGAGGGAGCTCTTGGGGAGGGAGGTGGGAATAGTTCCTAAATAAACGTATAGAGTAATAATAAAAAAAAAAAAAAAAAAAAAAAAAAAAAAAAAAAAAAAAAAAAAAAAAAAAAAAAAAAAAAAAAAAATTTTAAAGGGTCAGGCCCATTTCAAATGACCCCTATTTTTAATGATTCCATCTGATTCTCCATGTCACATATAGTAGGTCGAATTTTTTTTCCAATTTTCAGTCGCAATATTCACGCAGTTTACCATGGCCAGTCATACACAACAATCAATCGCAGTTGTCACGCCCATTCGCGCTGATTGGCCTATATCGCAATTGCCACTCCCAATCATGGGAAACTAAAAACCCCGATTTCGCCCCGATCAAGTCCCTCAAAAAATCGGGCCGTGATCGGGGGCGAAATCGGGGTTTTGATCGGGGCGAAATCGGGAACATGATCGGGGCGAAATCGGGGTTTTTTGACAAATGATCGGGGCGAAATCGGGGTTTTCACTTTCCTGTGATAGAGCATATTTCCCAATTAGCGCGAAGGGGCGTGACAAATGCGATATATAGTTGGGTATGACTAGCCATGGTAAATTGCTGAATACTGCGTGAATTTTGCGCTTGAAAATTAGAAAAATATCGTATCCTACTATATTTGCCATGGAGAACCAGATGGAATCATCAAAAATAGGGGTCATTTGAAATGGGCCTGACCCTTTAATACCCAAAGAATCTTGGGCATGGTGATATGAGACACTTGAAACATTTCAATAAACCGGTGGTCACCGTCCAATAAAAAAAGGTTAGTTTCAAATTTCAAGAAATGAGAAATGCCAATGCAAACTCCTTGAGCACCTTTAAAAAAAAAGAGGTAAAAGTGAACCGCTAAAAACAGTTACACTGACGCACTTTTTGACCCAGATTTAACGATAGCGGAGCATTTTGTCCCTTCATGTTCAGTACACAAACTCCGAGGTGTAATATACAATTATCGACTCACCCTTATTCTGTGAGGGTGGTGGGGGTGGTGGGGGAGAGGCCGCAGCGGGAGCCGCCTTCGTGGGCTCTTCAGCCTTGGGCGCCTCTGCCTTGGGGGAAGCCTGAAGCCGGGTACACGTACTATACAAATCAATAATAAATACTTCGATCGATTACGCAGCGCCATGCCACATGCAACTAAAAAAAGTTGAATATTCAATAATCATACTATAAAATATCGCCTAGTTTTCCTTTTTTAGAGGTCTACATTACCCATTACCCTCCCAGATATTAAAATACACACAGTTACACTTTGTTTAACGTATTATGTGTTGTGCATGTATAACTGCGTATTAAACATAGTTCAATAGTTACTTGACTCACAGGGGCAGCGGGTGCAGCTCCTCCTCCAGCTCCTGGTTGCAACTTGTACAACTTTTGTTTGGCAGTCACTTTGGATCCGTCTTCTACAAGAAGTTCCACGATGGTTCCGGAATGAGGGGCGGGCACCTCCACGGAAGTCTGAACGGGATGAATAGAATACAAAACCACGAAGGAACAGTGAGATGGTAATATGCGTATAAGTTACATCCATGTTAACAATAAACTACAAGCAACTGGCTCGAGCACTACCAGACAAGGATACGCGAAAAAGAACGATGTATCATGAATACCATATAGTTTCTACAGAAACATATGTTTACCACAATGCTGCGATTGCGATAGAACAAAATCGGAGTGAGATTGGGCTGACCGGGTTGAGGAATAATTTTATGTCAATACAGTTCTAATATTGTCTAACAAAATATTTGTTATACGGCTACACGAAAGCGGCCCGACCGACAAGACAACTATTATACTGCAATTCCAATCTAACTTAAAAAAATATCATAGCATCCCAAAAGTAAAACAATTAGAGGAAAGATATGGGAATAAAACACTTACTTTGTCGGTTTCAATCTCAGCTACCAACTCATCTTCGTTCACGAAATCGCCCTGTTCTAAAAATGGACCATTTGAAGAAAATAATCAATAAAAGATAAGGCACTAGCACTCTAGCGCGCTGAAGTTGTTTGCTACTCTTCCCTTGTGTACTAAAATTAACATTGAACTTTAATCGCAAAACGCAAAATTATCAAACCATTCCCATTTGCAAATAAACGGATGTAGCCTTTAGGCGTCTTTGGTGAACTAGAACTATGATACGAAATCCAAACTATGTTAGCGTTAGCGCTATCACGCTAACAAAGAAACAAAGGATATAAACAACTTTGACAATTGGAAAGCTTAATAAAAATAACTAACGTTTGATCCATCTAATATCTCCTTCAGAGATTGACTCGGCAAAAGCGGGTCCTTCTACGACAATTACGTCGGCAACTGGAATTAAGTGACTAAAAGTGAACGATCAAGAAATGGTATAATTTTCTTCATTAAAGCAAATAATGGGCGGAATATATGGTGAATGGTGGAGGCAATTAGAACCGGCTTCTAATTCGCTGTCAATTGTACTGCCCCAGTTCGAAGGAGGAAGTAGACTTGTACTTGCACTTGTGCCAAACATTAGCTACATAGTTATTATCACTTTAGTTTGAAGTTTTAAATGAAACGAAATCAAATGAAATTCCTGCAAAGCAACACAAAAAGGAACAATAAAAAAAGAAAACAAACATCTGAAAGCGGATAAATGAAGAGTTCTGGAGGGCACGAAAGAGGCGGCGGGCGTGAGACGAAGCGTCTGGGGAGTCCTCTGTTCTAGAAGGGAAAGTGATAATCATAGCTCTACCCGTAAAAAGGATGTTGACTAAGGAGCTGGTTATTCAATTGTATTTGTACGCAATTGGAGCTTACTCAACTCACCAACTTTCTTGAAGTACAGATTATATGTTTGAATATCTATATCCTTTTTCAAATAAACACTTCAATAAGCGTCACAGACTGTATTTATTAATGAACGCTTCAAGTGATATGGATACGGTAGAACTGAACTGCACAAAGACCCCACAAAACCACCATACAATCAATAAGTGGTGGCAACTGAATGACTAATAACTACGGAAAAATACTTACTGTGTGCGTTAGCGGGAGCAGAAGCAGAAGCAGAAACCGTCGTAGATGCAGGCGCAGTAGATACCAGACGCTAAAAAAACGTTCATTTAACATTAGATGAAGCGAATTAAAGTGTAACCAGTTGGAAGTGACTTGTTTTGTACGGTTGTAAAACTATAGAGCTATCCAACTACACGAAACCGGTGATCCTATACATTATATTAGGTATGCAGAACTGAGAAGAAATGAAAAGAATGAATTCACCTGTCGAAGACCACAAACGGTCTGTCGCTGGAGTGTGGCCACCCGGGAGGTGAACATAATTGGGTACCCTGAAAGTACTCGTTATGACGGCGAACAAAAAGGATAAACAAATGGAAGATAAATACAAATACAGAAAACGATTGGAGCCTGAGGGTTCCTGTAATTCCTATCTTGCCGCTTAAATCAACACCAGCATTACTTGGTAACACAGTAAGGCTAGCTGGGAGCGATTAACAGGGCATAATGTGAAGTACAGCCGAATATGGGAAACGACTCAATTTCCACTAGATTTGTACTTGCTGCGTACTTTCGACCTCCTTTCCAACACTTACGAATGGAAATGAGGTCATGTTTCAAGGAAACCTTCAAAATGGTTGGTCTTCAATGAAGAAAAGCGAAAACACTAACCAAGAAAGTTTTAAAATAGAGAAAGCACGCAAAAACGATTTGGTGGTTCGCGAGATCGCCGGATGATTTTGGCGAACACTGGAAAGGCGGAGGGAAACTACCGCGCGTTCGACACTGATTTGACAGCACTTGATTAATTGTGTACGGTATCTACAACTGGCAAACCGGCAATCCGAAACAACAAAAAAAAACAGGTTTTAAATTAAAGAAATATATTTAACCATGCACACAATCAATCCGAAATGGCATCAATAATGTCGTCTTTAGCCACCAGTGGGAAGCGGAGCATTCACAGGAAAGGGGAAACCAATTATTTCAAAAAACCTCAAGAAGGCCCCGATTATTTTTTCGAAAACCCGATATGGCCCCGATCATATCCCAAACCCCCGATAATACTCCGATTATTTTCCAAAAAAAAAAAACGATATGGCCCCGATCAAGGCCTGTTTTTTCGAAGGAATTGATCGGATCAATTTTTCGTTGAATATGCCCCAATATCACAGTTTCTTAAATGGATTAATTCAAGTGTTGTCCAAATAAAAATGGTAATTAAACGTATATTGAGTTGAACCGTGAAAACACCGACAATAGCTGGAATAAGTTTCTTGCGCAAGAGAGTAACAGGGAGAGATTGACGTCTTTTTGTCTTCTGAGTCCGATGGGATGAGGGCACACAGGCCACTCTGCCACTCCAAGTGACGGGATTTGTTCCGCTGCGCCACAGGCCACTCCGCCATGCGTCCTCACTCGAGCTACTGTCCAGGGGAAGATGACGGTTTTGAGACGTTCCGTAAACCGTGAGCAGACTTATCGGCTCTGTCAGACCGTAGGCAGTTTCTTCTCAGACCGTAGGCAGATATATGCGAACCTGCGGTTTTGTGGGGACCCGGCAAACCATTTGAAGATCCAAATGATAGAATGAGATACACTATTAGCCAAGGGTTTATATGCCTTCTTATATGAACCGCAGGACGTTGCCCTCAATGCTAATCTTTTGACACTTATTTGTTTCCGTCCTCGGGTGCACACCTTTTTGTGTACTCAAAAAACAAGGTTGATCCTTAAAGGGCCAAAAACCCTTAACGGCAGCGTGCGAGCTTTAGCTGCCACCTATGTGGCGTATCTTTTATGTCTATCTAGCATTAGTCTATGGACCGCATTGGCATTGGCAAATGAGTGTATCCATTGCATATCTTTGGGCTTTAGCTGCCACATACGCGGTAAATTGTCGGGTAACTTCGGGTATGGTACCTTGCTTCTTATACCTAAAGAATGTTCATAAAAAATAAGAAAAATATTATATTCTACGATATACGGAAGTGGGCCTGACCTCACTTATATTCATCTCACTTTGTGTGTCGTGATGCTTTATTGCTGCATTGTCCCCCTCTTATACACCAAACCATTTGTCCTGTTTTTCATAGCGACTCATTGTGTAGCAATGGTGGAGGTGTTGTTAGAGTAGGTGAGATTCAGAATTCATTCAGAATTCATTTTTTATAAGTATTTTATATGGCGCGATAAATTTAAATTTTCGTCATTTGTATTCTTACGTACACTTTATACATTATTACGCTCTTTCTCTGCACACTCTCACGAAACTGCGATATCTCGGCCAAAAATCGTGAAAGTCAACCCCAACCCAAGAATTCACAGAAAAATCGTACACGAGGCACCGTAGTATTCAACAATTTCCCCATATTTTTGCAATTTCCCCGTTCGAGTTCTTCTTGCGCGCCTTTGCTCTTTTGGTGTTTAATTAAATTAATTAGAATTTTATTCAGTGAAAACCCTGTGTGAAACTTGCTCGGTAGGTGTGAGGACTAAGGCTAGGACTGAAGGCCAGTCATTGCTTTAATCCTTTTCATTTAATAAAAAGAAAACAAATAGCTGCAAGAATGTGCCCCAAGTCCCCATGTTACCTCTTTTCATGAACTGCTTTATTCACGCATACATTCATTTGTCTTTTAACTTACTTTATCCACATTCTACATTTTGTTTATACTGGTCCTCGCTCGTAGTCCCGCGGCGACATGTTCTAAGCATTTCAATTAATCAATTAATAGAATACTTTTTAAGTGATGATCATTGATCATATTTACGTCGCAATCGTCGTGGGTTATATTTCCAATGCGCTGTTTGTTCCCTTCGAAAATCTTCAGATTTATCCTTGGATGTGCACAGTGATAATCTATAATATAATTTTTGTTTTTGTATTTAATGTAAACCTCCATAAACCCCGTCTATTTTTCAGCATGGCTTTTCATCGAAAATTTACATTTGATGACCCTGAAGATAGTTACTGGAATGAAAACGGATCGTCGTCATCTTCATTCTTTGACGATGTTGCTTCCAAACAGGTAGTTATCTTATAACTACTCCTTTCTCCAATCGTTCTTTTCTTCCCATTAGTTTCCTCAGTAGTGCATATACTTAGTATTTTCGTAAAGGTGATTGGTCACGTGATAGTGATATGATAGCACCGTGACTGGAACTGATAACATAGTATTTTTTACCTTCAGCCATTTATTACTGATAAGATGTATGTTATATTGATGTATAATCAGTAATCACTGATAGTCAGTGAACTGGTTTTATACATTATTGGTAATATGTGGTTTGACCCTTCACACTTCACACAAATTGATCAAAGGAACAAAAAAACGCTGAAAATATTTTTATATGTTGCATTTTTATTACCGTAATTGAGTCCACTTTTTTTATAAGTGTGCAAGTGTGCTTACCAATGGGTTTTAAGTTGGAGTTTTATTAGTTTGAAAATTTGCCTAATTTATAAAGTTTTCTAACAGGAAACAGCACGGGCAGCATTGGAAGACTTATTTGAATCGGTTGATCCACAACTTCTGACCCCTCGTAATCCCGAACCGCCAGTGCCAATCGAACGAGAGAGGGCAAACACCGAACCACCAGAGGCTCTTCAATCAGAAAGGTGAGTTGAGCTTTCTCTTACCCAGTATCATGGCAGCTCTACAGTTTTATATGAAATATTTATCGCCGTAAAGCATGAATAAGGCTGAGCATTGCATTTCTTCACAACTTCACTAGCTTATTTTGTGCGGATTTTGATACACCTCACAGTTTGACTTGACTCATAGTCTAATTGAGAGTTTTACATAGCGGTGAAAGTGACCAACTGTTCATATGCAAATTCAAATACGGATGACATTTTTTTCATTCCCCTTACTCTGTACGTTTCTTTATGCGGTGTTGCAGTTGTTCGCCTCGCAAGGGACTAAATGGAAGCGACCGTCTGCCACCGAGAACCAATGCACTCAACAAATTTGTAGGATCTCCGAGGACACAGGTACTGTAGTAGTCTTATTTGTTGGTGGCAATTTAAGTTTTTGTTGAGTTACATGACGCGAGGTTGTTTGTACCACTCGTGTGGTGTAATATTTTATGAAACGAGGTTTTTACACATTTTTTGTTTATTGTGTGACGTGCTTGTCACTACTAGTGCTAAGTGCTTTACTAATGATTAGTGGTCACTGATAATCTGAAGTCTGATGAGGGTAGTATTCCATATACTCGTAGCGTAGCTTGTTCGCCCAAAGTCAACACCAGAAACATTTATCTAGCTTTGACAATATCTGCCAGCCCTGTGTGCGAACTGCTCCCTCTCTCTCCCAAAGCATACTAGGGGTAGGCCTAATGTTTGGAGCTTTAGGTCTAATGTTTGGAGCTAGTCTAACAGAGAAATTTATCAGATGTCCAAGTTCGTTTGTATGCGACTAGCGCGATTGTGTTTTTATCTTGTGCACATTTAGGGATTGTCGAAAGAGACAAGTGCTGTGTCGATTGCTGCTTCCGAATGCAGTGCCAGTAGTTTGCCCTCCGAAGCACAGCAACTGGACTTGGACTATTCGAGACTCAGAGCTGAACACAGGAAACTCCAACGGCACTTGGAGGTAGAGCTTGCCTATCAGAGTTAGAGACAAAAAGATAATAGATAACTTAATGAGCGAATGAACTGAAAACAGGGCATAAATTCTGTGCGCGAATGAAGACAGTCTGATTAGATTATGATTAGTTGCGGGCTACATTTGTAGAGGGGATGTGTTATCGATATGTTTCAGTCAAATATGCAAATTCGCGCTTGTCCCGGAGAATCTTGATGTGCACGATTTAGACCAAAGTCCCAGACTCAAGGCGTTGTTTAGAAAAAACCTATGCAAGCTTGCCATTACACATCGAATTTTCATTTGTCATGTTCATACACTCAGATGTGATGATGATAGGTGGCTTGATAGATAAACAGCCGTTTACTTTCTATCAGGGAATAAATTAGGTCCGCATCTCAACATTTTGCGGAGGTGATTTGGACTAATTTGCATATAATGCATTGCGGGTCGGGAGGTGATTTAGACTAATTTGCATATAATGCCTTATGGATCGGGAGGTGATTTGGCTAATCGTCCGCATTTGGCGGGGTGCTTTATGCGTTGCTTTCTATTCATTTTACGAGGTTATGTTTATTTAGACTATTCGAGCTGAGAGGTATCGCGCCCCTAATGTCAGAGAGACCATTGGACGACTAATAAAAGGGGAAACTGTGTCACTCGACCTTTACAGGTATTTGGCTATTGGTTGTAACGTTTCCAGTTATTATACTCCTTCAAAGCACATTTTGTGCGCAGACGGAGTATATTTGTATGGTTTAAACTAAACATCCCAAAAATAGAGTAAGGTTTTCTTTCAGGTCGAAACAAGAAAAACTGGACCTTTTGAAAGAGGCAATTGATGCGGTCGACGGGGAAATTATTCTTACTGTAGGTTTTGGTCATTTTGTATACGGTAGTCAGTTCGTTACTTACACCATACATTGTATAGTTTGTGTTATGCGTCATGTGTTTTTGGGGTGTACTTAGTATATAGTAATAGTAAGGCGGGTGCGGGTGGGCGGGTCGGTAGTCGGTATCGGTTAAGAGGATAGGCAAGTTATCCCCTAACAAAAATTGATATTTTGTTTGTATTATATTAACAGGCGGGAAACGTCTGAAACATCCCAAAGTTTATGTAATAAGACTGCGCTTATTTTGAAGAGTTTCGAAAGTTGGCCTTATTGTACCACAAACGCCTGAGAGGTAGTTTAAGTAATGGCAGAGCTCTTTGGCTTGCTGAACAGGGAGCTCCGACCCTTCTTTTGTACCTTTCTCCTTTATATAATAAGGTGATATAAAATTTGATCTTGATCATATGTGCTTTCAGGTAATTTTATTTCTAAAGAACACCTTATCGGATACACTATTCCGAGAAATATTATTGGAATACCGAGAAGCTGCAGATGAATATATTGCCTATTTGAAGGAGATCAGAGAAGTCGACGAATTGACAAGTACATTGTTGTAAGTCGGATTATGCATTGTGCTATTATTGTTTACGCTAATTGTTTATTTATTTGTCAAGGCCCATGCTTCATTGTACTTGCAAATTTGTTTTGTGTGTTGTTTACTTAATTGTCTTTTCTTCAGTGCTCTTGGAAGGAATTCGGATGCAGCAATTATCGAGTACACCGCAGCATTGCGACTGAAGACCACACAGCAAAAGGTTGGTCGTATCGTTGTATTTCTGGTGCATATGTGGAAGCGTATAGCGTAGTCACTAGACCCCGTGATAAATTCAAAGAATGTTTAAATCTTGTAGAAAAAAAGTGATACAGTTCCGTTCCGTTCCATGTGTTTGTTGTAAACATCCATTGTCATTTGTCATAACATGTTAATTTGCGTATTGCTTCACAATTATATTTTGATTTTGTTGAAAAGTTATAAACATAGTTTTAGCTGAATGGTCTCAAAAAATGTCTGACATCAGCTTTCTCCGATCCAACCCTCCAGTGGGAACAGGGAGTTATTGGACGCCACGTCAATCTATTGAATACACAAATGGCTGTAGAGGTATTGTTTTCTTCTTAGCTTCCTTTGCTAATGCGGGCAACATGTGTAATTTTTCATATGTATATTTTTTGACGTTATCGTAAATCGTAAAATAAGAAATCCTTGACACAATTGCCAGGTCAGAAGTCGAAATAAGCCTTTGCGGCCACGCATGTGTATTACGATGATTCCAAAATATAGAAGACACGATAAAATGAAGATTTCTATGATTACTAATTATTTTAAGGCCGTAGACAAAGAGGATCGAAGTGGAAAGATTAAACTGCCCGACCGAGTAGTTTTGACCGGACAACCACCAATACACACACTCTACTACTTGTGTCTCTACCATTTCGATTCACAGCCGGTAGGTTTCTTATGCTTAACGGCCATTCCTATGTCACCTTTCAAGCTCCTATGATTACGCCCTGTGTATTATGCTGCGGTAGGCTAGTATTTTGGATTTAGTTTCATCTCTTGAATCTGAGAAAAGGCAACTATTTAATGAAAATGATACACGTAGAATCCAGGGTATGTTTCACCTATTTCCTTTCGATGTGTCATCTTTGTCTTTTCAGCCCTCCGCCTCGTCACCCCAAGCCCTCAGACATCAGTGTGCATTCAGTGAAAAGCTGTTCGTGTGGACGGCAGTATCTGCACTCGTTGCCCAATTTAGATGGCCGGATGTTGGTCAGTTTATCTCTTCTTAAAATTTAAAATAAGAGTTGATTGATGAACTTATAGAATACTTATAGAAACATATCGTTTTGAACCAACTATTATCTTGATATATTTTGGCCCCTTGTCAGTACGAGCTGTTGTGAAGCATGTTCGAAGTTCGTCTTAGGGTATCCATTTGATTATGTGTGTCTTCTTTGATATATGTGATCTGTTCAATAAACTATAGTATTATTATATTTCAGTCAGTGGTGTAATTTTTGCAGTATACACACCGTGTGTTGTATGCCATGTGCAACTTTTTATGCATTATTTACTTGCACTTTACATCTTTTGATTTTTTCCAGAGAAACTTTTGCTTCCCAAGTCGATAATCGGTTCGCTGACGTCTCGTGTGGGTGGACAGCCATTGGCCCCCAATTGTCCGGTCAGCATTGAGAATGTCATGTTTGTTCTTCACGAGAATGAAGTGCAACCTCCAAAGGATGTGCGTTTATTGATTTATTCAAGAATAGTACATTAGACCTTTCTGGAACTTGGAACAGTGGTTGTCTAGAATGATATGATGGTAGTGCTTGCGATGAAGTGATTACTACCACAAAGGAACGCTTTACCACTCTTCGTATATTCATAAATATTGTATGTGTTTTAGTTGTTGTGTCGACTCCTTCGGAATGTGAACGATGCAGATCAACGATTACAACTGGCAGAGAAGTACTTCGCAACGGAGGTCAGTTGAATATGCAACAATGCTAGACTGTCGAGAGTGTCGAGGGAAAGCTCGCTTGGATGTCTATGTTGACAATTTTGCCTTTAAAGCGATTTACCGCTCTGATTTTTGAAACGTGTGGTGGTGGTGGGCAACTGCATCCCCCATATGTTGTGCACAAATTAATATCATTAGACTAACAATGTTCTTTGCATACTATATGGGGATGAAAAAAAACAGCCGTTGTAAGCTTTAAAGTCAGGCTTGAAATTCAGGCGTAACGTGAATCCTGTCCTGTAACTTTTTTCATGTATAGAATTAGAATGCGATCATTCATTAATTTTGTGCGACTTTCCCTGCAGTTGTATGAAATAGAAAGTAAGAGCTTAGTACGGGCGTGTAGGTTGTCTCACAGGTTGTCGTTTGTGATATATTTGGATTTGACTTAGCTTTTGTTGTATTCGAAGCACTATTATGTCCCCTAAATAATCTTTATTTTAACTTCTTCAGATTGTGCTCGAAATTCTTTCGCAGCAAAAGGACCGTCATCGTCTACAGATCTATTCATCAAAACTGACCCCAAATTCTCCGGATTATTATAAAGCGATGGCGATGATCAATAATTCGGTGAGCTTGATATTTCTTTTAGCGACGAATTACGAAATTAGTAAATCTGCTTAATCTTTTGACATTACGAAATTACGGCTCGAAACAATGTTTTGGTGTGTTCTTGTTCTTGTTCACCACTGATTTTTAACAACTCTATTTCAGAGGATCAAATGGAAAAACTAACGGGATGCAATTAATCTCGGCATTCGGTAATATGTTATTTGGGATAGCTCTATTTGTTGTTAGGTCAAAGTTTGTGATTGCATAGTTCAAGGGAAACTAGGTTTTCAGTAGGCAGAGCTGAGTGCTAGTAACATAACAGTACAAAAAATGCAGAGGTCTATTCACTTTCGTGTTTTAATTTGTTTTATTTTTTGCTTTATGTGTATAGTTTATAAGTAAGATGCGTATTGTTGGGTATTCAGAGCTGTAGTATAGTGTATCATTTGCCGAGCTAGTTCGGTGAATCTCAAGCATTTGCATAATCTAATTGCATTATACTGTGTTGGACCATTAAATCCAATAAGATTACAACTCTTTTCTAGTATTTTACTCCATGGTTCCTAACTTTCTACCCCACTACCTATTCTTGCATCACGACATTTAGTTTATACGTTTATAGTACGTGTTTCAGTCGATAATTTGTGCAGTAACTTAGAAAAGTGTGTAGCAAATAATGGGAAACTTTTGCTAGTAAATATACTGTATATGGGGTTATATTACGGGCTTTTTCAGAGCACCACCTTGTGTTCTATAGTTATTTATTACGCATTGCATGTATATATTGTATAGATGTTTGGTGCTTCGTGTTTCTGTGATTATTTTTAGCATTTATGCATTCCAAATTATTTATTCCAGTCTTTCAATGTAAAGAATTTAATAAATATTTTTATAATTGACTCGAGACATGGTTTTGATGTTTCGGTATTTGCAGTGTTGGCGTAGGAGTATGACTACTAACTTGTAGATTTGTTAGTGCTTGTTACAGATATTGTATGAGAACGGTAGGGTGTAATAAGGAGAGGATGGGTAAAATAATAATTAAGAAAAAGGGGTGTAGCTACATTCTTCTAAATAACTCTATAACAGGACAAACAAGTTTTCTTACTATTTTCTATTCTATAGAATGGCCGGTCCAATGCATGGTACGCTTCTAACGCACGCAACCAGTGTTCAGGAATGACCAGTGAATATTTTGAAATCACCAACAGCCGAGTGAGTACTGCTCGATCCCCTCAGGCCCTTGCCGGAGGACTGCTTAGGGCCCAAGGCCTTGAAGACTAGTGAAACAAACACCTTGAATAAAGGAGCAAGTGCTTGTATTAGAAAGTACTAATTACGCTATTTGAAAAAAGTGTGTGGGTTGCACTATACATGAAACACTAGATACTTGTACTACAAAAATAGTTGCAATCAGGAAATTAGCATATTCTAATGATGGGTAGATAAGTGGATAAATGTGTTATCCCCTCCATTTGCTAGTTTGTAGTCTACATTCGACGAATGTCAACGTCTTCAAAAGATAAGGAGGAGGATGAGCCGTTAGTGAAGAAAGAAAACGGGTTGGTGGAAATTGAATAGAGGTTTCCTAAATTTTATTATCTCTTTCCCCTCCGACGTGTAAAGTGTAAAGAAGCACCAATACCGTAACCCCTACGTTCTGAGGCGCGCAGAGCGCCGCAGACATTCACGCGCGATGGGTGTGCGGGTAGACATGCCCGCATGGTCAGAGTGCGCGCGCGGACTTTCCCGCGTGGTCAAAGTCTGAGCGCGAACTTTTCCGATGTTTTGGTATGTGAGCATACTTTCCCGCATGTTTTCCCGCACGGCTTGCTTCCGGAAAATATATGTAAAATCATATTTTTTGTCAAATTTCTCCGCCCAACTGAGCGCGCAGACTTTCCCGCACACATTCCCGCACAGTGCGCCCCTGCAAAACCGCATTGCGCGGGTTAGGTTCAGAGCGATAGGGACCTTCCCAATGAAAGTTTTCTCGCAACCCTTCGGCTTCACGAGCGTACTTTTCTATTCAACGATGATTCAGTACATAATACAAATACAGTGTTCCAAGTTCCAAGTATGTAGATTGCATTTTTATACGAGCTATTATGAGTAATGAAGTCACTGGGGTGGGTACGTAGTGATGACGTCATAGGTAGTGGTGACTCATGGGTGTACGATAATATGGCATCTGATTTGTTCTGCAGAGGTCGTGAGTCGTGAGCCGAATAGACGGCGAGATACACAGTCAAATAAACTAGATTTACACCAGGCCAGAGACCGAAACAAAAAGTAGTGCGCAAACCGGCACTGCGGGAAACAATTCTGACCAACAGAAGACGCCATCCGATAAGAAACCGAGTGAGAAGTCCAATACAAATACCACCAATGGTATGTTCTTTTTAATTTTGTTCTTACGCCAGGGGTTTGATTTTATGAGACAATGGAATTTAATGCACACTACGGACTACAGTAGCTTATGTGGAATGCCTGAACCCTGTAGTTCCTCTGGAAGGAAGTGCACTGTACATCTCAACTTTCCATTGAATAATCATGTGAAGTTAAGCTATGAATCTTATGAGTACCATTTTACGCTTCAAAAGCACTTTTCTATTTATATTCAAGGGTGGTTCAATACAAATTCAGCCGTGGTGCGTATGTGAGAAGAGTAGACTACGAGTTCCAGAAGAAAATTGCCCGACCTCTTCAGCCTAGGACCACTGTGGCTTTGACGTTGTTGTCTTGAAAATGGAATCTCCTAAAATGAATTCACTTCAGAATCGGAGCGTGATCGCTGGTCAAACGGTGTTCAGTTCATTCTCACTTGTGTTGGTTATTCAGTCGGATTGGGAAACATTTGGAGATTCCCCGCATTAGCATACGAAAATGGAGGAGGTAACTTATTGGAGTACTTTTAACCAACGAAACAAAAGTTAAATCAAAATAAATCTCTAAAATATTGGGTTCGGCAAGGTTCTTCCGAAACTATAACCTCCCGGGGCAAATTGTGTAAGGATTATTTTCTTATATAAAAGTCGAGGGAATTCCTGTTTCGACTTAAAATCAAACTGTTACCATAAGGTATCTAATGCAGTACCATAGTCATAAGTACAGCAATCCATGTACAGTAAAGTAATGACTTTAGGTGCTTTCCTCATTCCCTATATCACATGTAGTATGCTATTTGGTCTACCACTTCTCTACTTTGAGTTCTGTCTTGGACAATATCTACAGGTTTCTATTTTTTACCCTTTCTTCTACCGTGCTACGCTAAACCCGTTTCCAACAGTAAGACTGTAAAAGTTACGGTTAAATAAAAGAAAGACCAATGCATATGAAGTTCAATCACTATTTACTTCGAAAACAGATAAACAAAATGCAAATAAATAAATATAAAGTTCCGAAAAAAGATCTACTTTCAGGGTGGTCCTAGTGTCGTCTTCTACAAGTTTATGCCCGCAATGCAAGGTGTGTTTCCTGTTAATTTAGTGAGCTATTTTCATAATTGTTCGCCTTATTATTGATTTTTACCGCTAATTATCTCCAGGAATCGGTTGGGCCATGGCCCTGGTGTCTGTGAGTGTGGGCATCTATTATAATGTGATAATTGCTTGGGTCGGCATATATCTCTTCAAAATTGTGAGTGGAGAATCATCGAAATGGGTACGATGTGGAAACGATTGGAACACGATTTGTGAGTCTTATTATCCACTTGGAGGCTTCTCCGGTACTCAGGCGCGCAGCGCGGAAATGCGTAGCCGCGTCAGCGGGAAAAGATTGCAAATTGCATTGAAAAATTCGAGACACAGAGAAGCCTCTTTTCTGCGTCTCCACCTTTCCCATGTTAAAAAGCCATCTCTTTTCCGCGGACGCGGTTGCGCATTTGCGCGCTGAGAATGTAGTTATTAGAGAAGACATCTCCTGTACATCTACAGTACAACGGGGCATCTTCCTACATCCTCGTACATACTAATGGAATCTATACACCTTCGTGCACCTATGATCATATGATCGAGTTGCGCATCCCTATACTCATACCTCCCGTCGCCAATAAGGTCAAGTTGAATCGCTTGTCTCTAAGAAACCCTGTCTTCCTTATCTTACCGTACCGACTGTTACCGTAGGTTACCGTACCGTAGGTTCTTTTATTGGTTACCGTAGGTTCCTGACTTTGTATCTGTATCGTGAGAAATCATTTATAGTATTGTGGCAACAATACAAAATGTCCATGCTAAACTTTCATTGTGATTGAAATTATCTTTATTGATGATAAGGCAGAAATGCAGATTTGTGTCAGATATCAACTCAAAGACGAACAAACGAATTTTAGTAGCATCTATCAAGCCATCAATGAATCTTTTTTACCCACAGAAAAACTGGAGACTAAATAAATTAAATTCCAATTTTAAGACTGTCAGTCGAAACTGGAGGATGAAAAATGTCAGCAACAGAATGAAACTCTTCTTTACTTCTTTAATAACACTTGTCACGATGTGAAGCCTTTTATGGCGTCCAATATGACGTCACGAAGTCCGGCCGAGGAGTTTTTTGAGTGGGAAATTATTGTCAATCATGTTATGATTCCTTTACTTTTCGATTTACTTCTATATAAGGTCTCCCTGAGCCTGAGCCTGAGATTCGTTTAGCACAGCAATGTCACATATACTCCGTAGGAGCTTAGGTATATTACCCAAGGTATATTAACTAGTTACAGGAATTATGTGCTCTACAAAAGCGACACAATGGACGAGCTGGGCGGTATTAATTCTAAGGTATTCTTTCTTTAATTTTTTTAATTCTTATAAACGATCAATTAAAATTTTGTATTAAAATGGGAATTAGGAATCGGAATGATGTCACGGACATTTTTTAAAAGTTAACTGAGGAAACTTGGCCGGTGCGCCGCCTACACTGAGCCCGAAATGGGTGGGCCACCGTGTGTGGGCTGTGTGCCCACCCATTTTTTTGTAGGCCGCGCACCGGACATATGTCGGCCGCGCACGCGTTAAAGTTCCGCTTTGTTAGTACTTCCTTGCATCCAGCTCATATACACCAATTGTTACCATTAGTAACTTGTACAGGTAATGATCTCGCTAAGTGTGATGTGGGTGCTAATTGCTCTCGGTTTGTGGAAAGGAGTCAAGTACATTGGAAAGATATCACTTTTCACCGCAACAACACCTTATTTAATTATTGGTCAGTTTTAGCGGCAGTAGTTTTTTTTGTGCTCTACATCAGTAGTAGATACTTTGCGAAAACTTTGTTGTGGGTCAAAAAAAATTCCTGTATTCTGGGTGCGCGCCCGTAGTTCTCCCGTGGCCTATCCTGAGCGAATCGGTGTGCGGCGCCCTCTCCGGACTAGGCGGGCGGCCACTCCCCCTGTGTATCATATTTAGTATTTGTTCTTTATTTAAACAATGGATTTCCAGGAATTCTGTTCGTTCGCGGTGTAACCTTGGATGGAGCAAGGATCGGAATTGATTATTATATGCTTGACCCTGATTTCTCTATAATATTTAAGTATAAGGTATGCGACAAAGATAGAGAAGAAGGAGAAGGGGAGCTATTAACGAGAGAGGGAAGAGACAGAGAGAGATATGAGAATGATAAGAGTGAGGTTGCAAGAAGATTAGTAAGATTCGCACAAGGCAGTGTTATATTACGTAACCTTTTTCAGACGTGGAAGGCAGCTCTTACGCAAGTATGCTTCAGTTTAAGTATTGGATTCGGAGGATTACTATCAATGGCTTCTTATAATCAACATAATCACAATTGCTTGAAGGTTAATTTCACGTTGTCTTTCTTTAACTGATTGGCCAATATCGCAATTGCCACGCCCAATAGAGCATATTGCCCAATTAGCGCGAAGAGGCGTGACAACTGCGATATATAGTTGGGTATGACTGGCTATGGTAAATTGCTGAATACTGCGTGAATTTTGTCCTTGAAAATTAGAAACATACAATATCCTACCATATTCATATTTGTCATGGAGAATAGGATGGAATCACCAGAAATACGGGTCATTTGAAATGGGCTTGACCCTTTAACAAATAACAGTGTGTGACGATTAACATCCTGCACAGTTCATGTACGACAAAAAATCCCAAATAGACATAAGACTGGCAGGTGTTATTATATGTGCTCCGTAACTATTTTCGCTGTGTTTCAGGACACTACCTTATAGCATCCGAAATAATAGAGTAGTGCATCCTTAATAGTCGTCTATAAAACTCAAAATTCTACGAATGTTAATTTTCCAGGACGCGATAATTGTGGCAGTTGCCGACTCATTCATGAGTATTTTTGGCGGAATTGCCGTTTTTTCAACACTTGGATTTTTGAGTAAGGAACAGGGAGTCCCGCTGCCAGAAGTTGTACAATCAGGTAAGTTCACAGATTTCTTGCTATAGCGTAGGTTAAAGCGGTATACGGGCCGGTTTTTGAAACGCATCGTCGACAACTGAATTCTTAACTATTTATGCTAATTTGCTCACATTTAGCTCGATTTTTTATTCTAATTCATGGTAATTTTCATAAGCTGCACAAGAATGCTGGTGTTCTCGATGTGTTTCAAAAACCGACCGGTGTTTTGCTTTAACGCAGGGACCGGTAGTTCAAAGACGCGGGTTCGATGTCTGCTCCGCCCTCAGAAGTGTTCAATCTCATTGAAGTTGAACGTCACATCAGCATCCGCCAGATCCAATTGAAACATAAATAATAAGCTGACTTAAAGGGACAGGCCCATCAAAATAAACCTATATTTACGATACGTTCATAATGACTATCAAGCATTTTTATTACAATATATACAAACTAAATTTCACATTTATTTGCCATGGAAAACTTTTTTCCGATGCGCTCTGCTCAAATGTATACCATAAAACTGCAGATTTCAAAGCTATATATGCAAATTTTAATCGCATTATAATTTCACGATAAATTTGCATTGACGACAAGGATATTTGCGGCTTTACGGTACACATTTGAGCAGAGCGCATCGGAAAAAAGTTTTCCATGGCAAATAAATGTGAAATTTAGTTTGTATATATTGTAATAAAAATGCTTGATAGTCACTATGGACGTATCGTAAATATAGGTTTACTTTGATGGGCCTGTCCCTTTAAGTATCTATGTATCTGTATCATCACGGTTACAGGCACTTCGCTAGCCTTCGTCGCCTATCCAGAGGCAATGGGTCGAATGCCCGTTGCGTGGCTTTGGAGTTTCCTATTCTTCTTTATGTTATTCCTACTTGGAGTTAGTACACAATTTGGTAGGTTTTTGCTTTCTTTATCTTTTTACAATTGATATACAAAGCGGTCCTGCTACACAAGACGTGAAAACCCCGATATGTGCCCGATTATTCTGATGTTTGTCCGATTATTTCGCAAAGAAAACCCCCGATCACGCACCGATTATTTGAGGGACTTGGTCGGGCACATATCGGGTTTTTTAATTTCCCATGTAGTTATAATAATGAAAAATTTCGTACTCGCGCATTTGCCGCACAAAAAGGGATTACGAGGAGGTGCACCTAAAATTGCAATCCAAGTTAGAGATTTGCGGATTCCGAAGTTGTGCATCCTTATACACAGATAGTAAAGGACTGTACCCATTTACTCTGTTGGGCCTAGTTTTATTCGTCTTCTTACTCTATTTTATCCTTTCCACTTTGCACGTCTCCCTTGTCCTTGTTAATTAGCAATTACTCAGTTCTTATAAAAATTTAGTTTAATTCGAATATTAAAGAAATACAAGTAAAATAAAACACGTTCAAAAATTTCAGTGTACACGGAGACGATGGCCACATCGCTTCTCGATCAATTTCCTCATTTGAAGAAATATCGTCTTTTGATTATTCTCATAACTTGTGTTTTTATGTTTTCATGCGGACTCGTGATGGTTACACGGGTGAGTTATTGCTCTAAAATTTGATACAGTAGGTATCTAGATATTCTGTAGTGCTTAGTAAAGAATCCCCTGATTATTCTTTGCTACCTAGAGTGATATCCACAAATTAATCCATAATTGCCTAATCGTGGCACTTATTATTCTCCAGCATAAAACATGAAAACCCACTTACCGTTTATTGAAGCGCGTGACTATTCAAAAAATGTTCAGAGTGGAATATTTTGGTTCAATATCTTCAACGACTTCACTGGGTCGTTCTCCGTGTGTGTGGTCTGTGTCCTTGAGGTCCTGGTCGTCATGTATATTTATGGTATAGTTTCTTTGATTATAAGATAATCTGGCTATCTCCACCATGGCTAAGGCTATCATTAAGTGATTTCTTTGCGGTCGTTTCGTCTCTGTTTCTATCAGTCGTTTATCCAGAGTATGTAGTTTGACATAACGAATGAAG
This sequence comes from Pelodera strongyloides, assembly GCA_036852015.1. Lineage (NCBI taxonomy): Eukaryota > Metazoa > Nematoda > Chromadorea > Rhabditida > Rhabditidae > Pelodera > Pelodera strongyloides. The sequence goes on along the minus strand of JAANDG010000386.1, from coordinate 22,040 downwards.
CGACATCATCTTCGACGTTGTGATAATTCCTTTGTTTTCATAACTAGTTATAACTACTGAAATCGATTATCGATTTCTGATTGATTCTATTCTAGGCTCGCAAGATTTCTTGGCCGACCTCCGCTCGATGTTTGGAGCTCCGAAGACTTGTTGGGGACGGTTCATTGGAAGGAGTGGATGTTATTTCAAGTACAACTGGATCATTGTATCCCCACTTCTTGGAACTGTAGGTAGACAACCGTGGCTACTGTCACGCTGTTTCGAATTATTCGATACCCCAGTCTAGTTCCACTACCAGCCACACGAGTCATTACTTTTATGCAACGAACCATTTCTTACAATTAGTTTAAACGTGTGGTTGGCGTATACCGGCCTATATGTATCTGGCGTATACCGGCGTATATGTATCTGGCGTATACCGGCGTATATGTATCTGGCGTATACCGGCGTATATGTATCTGGCGTATACCGGCGTATATGTAATCTGGCGTATGTTTCCAGGTGGTTATGATCTTCACAATGATCCGTGATCCGCTCACGTACGGCAAAGGAGATCGGTTGTATACGTATCCAGGTACACATTTTAAAACTTTAAGATTTAGGGCTGCTGTCGTTTTTTTCGATTGCGGTACCTTGATGCTCGTCCGCTAAGTTAGCTAACTGCAATTATCGCTTGGACGCTATCACAGTTAGCTGTCCTAATAGTCATACAAATCCACATGCCAGACGATACACGTCCAAACCCCTATGGGCATAAAACATGATGTTACAAATCGCGCATAAACCACGCTCAATTTCGTTCAATTCTGCAAGCATGCCTTTTCGAGTAAAACATACAGATATAAAAGTAGCTCATGATAAACATCTTAATTTACTCACACGAGTAAATTTTGAACATTTTTCAGATTGGTCTGAGACGGTCGGCTGGCTGATTGGTGCAGCTCCAGCAATGCTAATACCCATATTTTTCGCCATCAACATATGGGTTTTCAGCAGAAAAGGAGTAAGTATACAGTCTGTATTTTTAGAAACCTAAGGCAGCATTAGCTTGCATATACATTAGGTAAACGCGTACTTATATAAGGAATACCAGGCGGACGAAGAGCCCTTATTCTTATGCATTTTCGCTGGAAAGGCGCCTGAAACGTCTAAAAAGTAATGGCGGAGCAGTTGTCTAATATCCATCGCAGGATCGCAATAATAAAAGTTATCCATTACATCACAACCTACTCTAGCTATTGCATTTTGATCGCCGGATCAAAATTTTAATTTTTCAAGATTCATCGAAAAGTTTTTTCAAGATTCATCAAAAAATCCGAATTCTAATTTGCAGGACTGGCGTGAGGCATTCCGTGTCCAGCCCTCCCATCGCTCATTTTCACGTAAACGGGGAGATTTGAATACGTGCAGGGAATTGCCAGAACCAGACCAAATCATTGCAGTAAGTGTAATTTTTGTTTTAAGTTTTAAATCTTCCTTGGGTAAGGCTTAGCCGTAGCTTGACCAATGTGTGGGTACCCTCCATACTAACAGTTATAAGGATTGAATGCTAATTTGTTCTGTAGCTGAGACTCTAATATTTCCTATGATCTTTGTATAGCCCCTAATTTCAGAGCAATTCATCCGAACGAGCTGAGAATAGTATGCAATATGTCGCTGGAAGGCACTCCTCCAGTTCAACATCCACTACTGCAGTCAAACAAACTGCTTGAGACAACATTCTTACAATAAAAGAATTTGAGCAAAAATAGTTTTTCAAATTCTTACAACATTTGTTATACTATGTTTACCGTTGATTATAAATGAGTGTTTTGTGCATATCGCAAGCTTTGTTTGGTCAAAACGAATTTGCACCATCAGCTGACTGATAAGGTAAAAATGGTGTGGGCATGGTAGTGTAAATATCGTAGATAGATCACAAATTTCAAGGACCCGTATTTGTTTGAAAATCTTTACAAAAACATTTAGGAAATAATTGCTACTACAGAGGACAAATCTAATGCATATCGTACCGTGTGGCCTAATACATATTATATTAAAAAACCACGTTACATGGATCTTATGTACTTTTTTTTTACCATGAAAAACCAAAGAATAAGCATGGAAAAGTTTTTTTTTTAATATATTTATTGAAGGAAAAACACGAAGTAAAACATAATATAACACATCAGTCAAATATGATGTACACGCGGAGCGTAAACTAAAGTCAAGGAAACTATGGCACTAGGGAAGATTATTCACAAGATGAAGAAGTGCATTCACAGTATTTTCTTAGATTTAACGCCCCTGGACATGCCAACTGACTACTGTAAGATGTTAATCATCTACTAAAGTAGTCAAAGAGCCCTTAGGGGTCCTATCACTAAATAACTTACCTCCAGGGCACAAACTGCCCGGCACCATACACATCATCGCCTTGATGTATCCCACCAGTGCTGAGCACCAGACTCTGGTCCTCCCATCGCCGGTGCCGACTCGGTCCAGAACCGAGCCAGCACCGATCTTTCCTCCTGGGGAACGGTTCCCCCCTCCGACCTGTGGGTCCCCGAGGGAGGACACCTCCCAGGGGAGATCCCGACCTCGGGGCAACTCCCCCGAGGTCTCGTGTTCACTAACCACCTGACCACAAAAAGTACCACTGCTACCAGAAACTTACCCGCGAACTCACATTTCCTCCGATCGCTTCATTGAGTGCCCCCAATGTTGATTGATTCCATAACCCGTGTAGGACCATTGGCACTACGGCTCAGTGTGGATATTCCTGAAAGAAGCTTCATTCTTGAATGCAAAACTACGAAGACGTATGTGAATACAATCAGAAAAGTTGAATAAAAATTTAATAAAGCGCTAATGTAAATGTGCGGCTTTGACATCAAGTAAACATTAGAGTTGATTCAAAACATGAGGAAATAAGTATAAGTTCAATATATAATAAAGAATGAGAAACAAAATAATGAATAAGAAAGGGATAAGAAAAAAGAAAGCATAATAATGATAAGGTGGAAATAAATAGTTTGGGAAACTTCACTTGAAATTAGAATAAATGTGCAAATTTGCATTTCATTCATTCTAATGTTCGCATGCTAATTTCGGAGCGCGCTGTCTGTGTTGTTATGTGAAAACGACTCCGAGACACGTTTTTATACAAAGTATGTATTCACAATGAGCTCTCATCCAACTTTATTACTTCTTTACTTTGTATTATATTTACTTTCAAGTTTCTAATGCTATATTCTACTTTTAATCATTTATGAACATCTTTTCTTATGCTTATGAATAATGCCCAATCATTTTAATTCATTATCAAAATTTGATCTGTTTAGACATAAGCCATAAATGTACATCCTTGATACATCCTTGATATTCAATATCATTATCACTATTATTGGCAAAATATTGTATTCAGTCAGCATTCTTCAGTAACAGGATATTAGGTAAAAGAGTTAGAATATCTAGGTCGAACGACCGCGCCGCTTCTGATGGTCCAGTGGTAGTGTTGGTGTCTGATGGTAGAAGATCCCGAGTTCGAGTCTAACCTTGTGGCCTCTTTTGTATTTTATTCGTTAACTAGTCAGCGTCTTCATGCATGTATTAGTAGAAAGCTTTTTCCTATTCTATTAGACTGTTTTATATTATGTACTTTCTATATTTGTTTTTTTTTTTGAGGAATAATCCGTAGAACCAAATTACAAAACTATGTTTTGGATATGTTTGATTATAGTCCACTGATCCACTGAATGTTACCAAAAGTACCAAATTTCAACTCTAAAATTAATTATATTTATTCTGCAACAATGAACTCTTTTGACTTTCCATCTTTAATATTTAATTTATATTTAATCTTCTTTTATAGTATGCGATACTGTTATTAGTTAACAATTGCTTGAAGCTCCATTTTCTACAAACAAAATATATTTATATAGAGTAAAAGCTTTTTTTTCTACTGAACAAGTACATCATGCTTTTAACTTGTTTTCTTAATTTTCTCAACTACTTTTAAAACACGGATGGTGTCTCGGGGGTCCTTACTCATTACAATAAAGCTATAACAACTCGAACTGCGCGCTCCCAAATTAGCATGCGAACATTAGAATTAGCGAAATGCAAATTTGCGCAACTATTCTAATTTCATACTTTCATACTTTTTACTTTCCATTAATTAATATCGTGAATTTAATTTTTATTCTTTCGCATTGTTTCTACTTGTATTTTCTAAATTGCATTATTTTCGTTTGATTTATTTATCTCGTCTGCGTAATTTTATACACTGTTATTTCATCATCTCGCGCTGTGATGATATTTTGTAAAGTGCCAAGAAAACATTAGAACCACAACGTAATGAACATTTTTAGAAGCTGCTGTTGCGTTGTTGCATAACTTCAAATTCGGAAACCTGCAGTTCATCGGAGCCAGACGATTTTGTGAAACCGGAAATCGAGGATTTTCATCAACTTGTACGAGGTTAGAATGAATATTCCTTTACATTATATTCACATTAAGTAATTTGTATAATTAATATGTGGTAAAGCCAGTCAATCGTCAACTAATTGTATGTACGAAGTGTAAAGATAAAGACTGCGGACGGTTAGCCATAAACTGCACTTGGCGAACCAGCGGCCCATTTCTTGGGAGCCATATGTGTGCCACCTGGAATTTTTAAACTAAATACATAACAAGAAATAACAAGCAAATGAATGGTGTAATCGTTTGAAGGCAACAAGAATTATGTGTTTGCATAACGTTTACACATATTATAAACAAGCTCTAATAATATACTTGTGCTTATGCAGTTTATACCACTTTACACGAACTGAAACGTTTCGAAAGACATTTTTATCAATCCGCCCCTTGTTTCACTTTAAATACATAATTTTAGTTGTGTTCCGCTATGCTCAATACTGAAGGATATTTGAAAAAAAATTAAAGAAGTTGAGAATGGATGGGGGACTCGATGTCTGTGAAAGAAACTGTTCCCGATCAGCGGTTACTTCCCTTTAAAGTAAGTGCATTTTCTTTTTCGCTAGTTTTTCTGATATTCGAAAGTAGAATGTTCATCTCCATTTTGAAATTTGACCTGTTCCTTTGTGGTTCGATGCATCTAAGTGTCGTAATTGGTAAAGTAATAAGTGCATTTTGAAGATTGAACATCTTAGTGATCATAGAGACCAATTGCCCAATTTATTTTCTGACATTAAAGTAGTTTCTTCTTCAAATGTTAGTTATTAGCCATCGGTTATTCCAGCTTGCATTCATTCACACTTTAAATTAATTTAATTTAGCAATTACAAGCTGTCACGTGATAATTGGACTGAACCAGTCAAGTCGGAAAGCGGACTTTGATTCAACTTCTCTTAGTCGTCCACATGCTCAACGTTGAACTGCTTTGGTAAGTTAACACTGACCTAACTTATTATTTTGCTGTAATTATTGATTCTGTGTGAAAATGACTTACTGTCTTTTTGTTTCAGGATTCAACTTCGGCCTGTCACCTCTATGGCGACATAAATTTCTGGGTCGCTTCTTCTCCGCGGTTGGATTCGAAAATATGGTTTCAGCGAGTGCCAATTGGACTACGGTATCAGGTTAGCACTTAACTTTCAGTCATTTAATAGTTTGTTTTCTCGCAGTGTACGGTAAACGTTGCACTGCATGGGAAGACTGAAAGTGCACATGTTGTGTAGGCACTAAGGCACTGGCAAAACCCTAGCGCTAAAGATAGTCATCGCGAAATTGCAAATATTGAGAGCACAAAACTCCAAGTTTTGATGCAGAACCAAATAAAAGGAGCACGGCGACTGCCTCCTCCATTTTTTCTTGAAATGGTGTATAGTGCCCCCGCGAGATCTTGGCGAAGGTCTGGCGAGGTCTGGGGAGGTGTGCAGCGACATGAGATGTCTTTTTTCGCCGCGCGCTATCATAGTATGCGACAAGTCTCTCAACAATTGGTATATTTACTGTAGAAAAGAGAATGAAAAGAGCATGCCCCACTTGTAAAAACGTTGCCCTGTACATCCCCTTATCCTTCGAAGAGCCACCGTAGTCACATAACCTTTGCTCACCTTTAGAATATAGCACTTTTGAGTGCTATGGTACGGCGTACGTTTTCACAGTATTTTTATGGCTGTTTCTGCGCGAGTAACAATTATATTCAGTAATTGTAATTTGAAATACAACGTGAAACTCCGCGTCATGGCCGCGCACAAAAAATTATGCGCCACAAGGGCGCGGCGCACCTGTTCTAGGGTGCGCAGCGGGGCCCCGTGGTGCACGAGCTCAATGTGGCCCAATCGGTCTGAGCCGCACTTGTGGCGCACCTCTGCTCACACTAGAGGGGGTGCGCTGCACCCCTGCGGCAAGCTGTCCTTTTGCGCGCGGCGATGACGCGAAGCTTTACAAGTGGTAGTGTTTTCCTATACTATTTTTAGGTTTAGTACAATTAATGGTTTGCAGGAATTTGGATTAGAAGCGATTCTACGAGGTTCTGAGCAGGTTCAACACGACCTAACAACGGAAGACCTGGAAACTACAAGGATTTATGCTCGACTTGGTCCTTCTGTTCCGTCAATTCCAGGCATAGGTACAGTACTGCTTTACACTGATGATGTAATTTTGAAAATCCTAGATCGTCATGTACCCCCTTAAAAATGTTCTGATAGAAAAAAAAGTGTAAAAACGAAAGTATTTATTTTGCTGGTATTTGTATAATCAATGCGTTCCAGAACTCTACAAGATGGGACGCACTTCCAAAGATCGCCAAAAAGTATGGGAAGTTGGTGCTTACGCCAGCTTATGTATGTCTTTGTAAGTGTTATTTTATCAGTTGCATGATGATTTATTCAGGGAAATTGCGGTGCAGTGTCAGTGTTTGTAAGACATATATTTATTTTTCCCTATTTTAGAGAAGCTCCTGCGACGATATTAACACATTCGAGTCTTGGTGCTTGGTTGGATGTGAGGTGATCGAGGAGAGATGCTTTATGAGGTAAGAACCTACTTACAACATAAAGCTTTTCTTAGCTTATTAGTAGATTGTGGTTTATTTAGTTAAGTCATTTAGTCATTAGCCAGATCATCACTATGTTTTTTTTGTAGGGAAGTGCGAGATCAAATACAGATATGTGAGTTACAGGCCGGCACCCTCATCCATGCTAGGGTCCGCAATCATCCACAATCGGCCCTCATGGGGTCCGCGGACGCTCCCCATGCCAGGAAAGGGGAAGATGGTGCCTTATAAGGATTACTGTCTTTGTAAGTTATTCGAATTATTTATATTTTTCCTTAAATCTCTATTAAACTTTTATTCCACATAAATGTCCTGTGTAGTTCAAGTGTTCGCAGTGCAGCTTTTGAGTTTTCCCTATTTTAGAGAACGTATCCCGCTACGCAGACAGCTCCAATTGTCTGGTATCCGAGCGTGAGCTAAATGAGAAGACACGTCTTGCAAGGTAAGAACCAAGTCGTAAGCATTCTTATTGAACTGCGTTCGCTTATGCTTGGTTTATCGTAATTATAATGAAAAGACGTTTAGATACACCTCACTGATAATAGTATTTAATCGATTCTTTTTAGTGTCAACTTCATCGTCGACTTCATGTCGACAAGGACGTCGTCTACAGGGTCAACGTTGGCTCCTCTACCCAGCTACAACTGGTTAGAAGGTTAACACAGTGGCCCCACTACATAGTAAACCCTACTTTATAACTGAAATACCACTTTATCTTGCCATTGTCATCTATATAATAATGCTGCAAGTTTACTCATAGGTTATCTACCTAGAATTTCCTTTGGGTAGAAGGGCCGGTTAGGATAGTTGTTATATTTTGAGATATTTTACATTTTGCTATACTTTTGCCATTTTACTTCACATTCCTCTATTCTGCAACATTATTGTTACTGTTATACATTTTGTAATAATCTTGTGATATAGTTGACATTAACTTTGTAATACCTTTCTTTCTTTGTCACATATATACATTTGCAAGTGAGTGAGGGAGCATGGCCAGTTGTTTAGTTGCTATATTTTATATTATTTTGCCATACTCTCTAACACACCTTGTCTTACCTTTGTTACACACAGTTTACTTTGCCCTAGTTTTATACATTGCAATAGGTTTTATAGTTTTATTTTGCCTTGGTTTACTATACCTTGTACATTTTGCCCTACTTTGTTCTATATTTATTAGACATATCTCTTTATTTTGCTACATTTTGCACATTTTGCCTTATTTTCCTATTTTGCTTCATTTTGCAACACACTGTACTATTTTCTTTGGCTTAGCACCTTTGGGCATCCAATAATTCCTGATGCCCCTGCTGGTTACTGTAGGATGTAGAGTAGTCGGAGGGTTCTGAAGGATCCTATCACTAAATACGCTTCATGGTTCATCTTCCCGGTTCCCATACGCATCGTCGTCTTGGTGTATCTCACCAGTGTTGGGCGCCAGGCTCTGGTTTTCTCATCGCCGGTGCCGACTCGGTTCAGAGCCGGGTCAGTGCCGGTCTTTCCCCCTGGGGGGCGGTTCCCCCCTCCGGCCTGTGGGTCCCTGGGGGAGGACGCCTCCCAGGGGAGATCCCGACCTCGGGGCAACTCTCCCGAGGTCTCGTGTTCACTAATCACTTGACCACAAAAAGTACCACTGCTACCATTTTTTATTTTCTTCTTTATTTCAGGTTAATCTACATTTTCAGCATAATCTACATTACTTTTCAGCGTTTTCCATTTCCAAGTTTTCTATATTGCTTATAATCAGGTTATTCTGCAGTTCAGTCCTTAGTGGAACATGGAGAGTTCGCTGATGTAAGTGGTGGTATGCAAGACTGTGAAAGCTGTGGGGGAGCGGGTCTGTGGCCTACCAATTCGGATGATACTTTGCTCGACATCGACACTGGTTGGTATTTTCTCTTTACAACAAGATTACAAATAAAACGACCTTCTATTTATGGCATATATAATTGTTTTTCAGACTTGAGAGAACGTGTTTTGGTTGAATTAAGATCCTTTTGTGGTTGTCAGGTTTAGATAAGAATTGATAATACGTTGAAAAAGGAAATCTTAAATACTTTATAGTCTTTTTAAAACGTGCGTGACTTCATCATTGCTTTCAAGCGCTGGTTTATTGGGCGGCCAGGACATGCCGTATTTATAGCCACAAAGACATTTGAAGAATAAAATAAAGTAAGCCTTTCAAGATGTATTTTTTGGATTATATTGATACAATCTACTGGCGATTTCCGTTTTGGCTGATAATGTTCTAATACTTGTTTGAAACTTTTCTATTGCTAGGTAGAATTGTGCGAATAGAAAAATGTATGTGTAGCATCGTTTCGAGGATTTCATCAAATATTTCATATGCAACCGCCAAACCATCTTCTTTCTTTAGCCATGGTACCAGGTACGGTGGACGTGGGCAGTGTTGCCGGTGGGGCGCGGGTTTTTGGAATCGAACCCGTGGGTAGCTGGCATTGCAGTCTGACCCCCGCTCCACTGAGCCACTTGAGCTCCACTCACTTCCCCATTTGGCTACGGTGCGTATTATTTTGAACAAGAAGAGTTTGTTCATTTAAATGTTTTCTTTTTCGACTGACGTTGTTCTGGGGCTAAAAAAACTTCCCCTCACGTTTTTTATTTAGCTGAGGACGCGACATGGTGATGAGAAATTTCGATACATGCCTCTGGATGCTGTCTTATAACGGTTCTAACCGACTACTGCTGCTACCCTCGGAGGAACGTAAGAGTTGTAAGCGTTTCTATAGGTTCATAGGTACTGACTCAGCGGCCGTATTCACAAATACACATGGAGCCCTCCCTAGGCTCACGGGCGCTATGAATCTACGCACTTTTTAGCTCCCTGGGGAGGCCAAGGGGGGCTGGCTCCCTGCGTGTTGGTGAATACGGCCTCAGCTTCTTGACTCACTATGGGAAGAAGAAATGGGGTCTGTTTGTGTAAGCTTGCACAACGTTATAGAATTCGGAGAAAACAAGTTCATTTTTATTACGGTATAATAATAATTAATAATATTTTATTAAGTCCAAAGACAATCAAAGAAAGCAGCGCTTCGCTTCACACGACAAATTTTGCTGCATTTAATTTATTTTAAATAATCGCTGAAAATGATGATCATGATCGTTACTTTCTGAATCTCAGCTACAGTAGGCGACCTTCTTGGGATAGAGCGAACAGAGACAATTGTTTTGGGAAAAGGCGGGAAAACTGAGTTACCATACCCGAATAAACGTGTTTCCGTTTATTCTTGGCTTTATTTTTTTTTAGGTTTCTGAGAGTCCAGAGCTACCTGCCGAGATTCAGTTGCTTGCGTGGAGAACGGCAGATGTGGAATCCATGAAGACTCTAGAGAAACGTTGGATCGGGTCGCTGCCTTCTAGCTGATATCTTCCTATTCCAGCTACGAAAGAATGCTGATATCCAGGTTTGAATTTTGTCATTTTCATTATGTAGCGCGCGCGGATACGCAAACACTTTTCTTACAATTTGCAGAAATATCAAGTTAGCTGAACTTAAAGTCGAGAAAAACCTAATCCCCTATTTTATCTTTTCATTCTCTCGCACAATTAGCCTTTGACGAATTAATTCGGAAACATCAGCGCAAGCATTTGAGGTATAGCGAAAACTCAAAATAACGTTATGAAGTCATAATAGTCATAATTTTATAATTTCATAGAAGTGATAATTTCACGGATTTTGAGTTTCTATGCTACATTTCCTTCGAGCGACAGCAAAACCAAGAAGCTCTTTTATTTTAGTATCTCCGTGATTTCTTCCACTTGACCCCCGTGATTTTTTCGGATTCAGAAGATCTGTTATCTGCCGTCGTACGGAGCGCGGACTCTCAGAGACGGAGTGTGAACTGGAATTCAGAACGCAGAACCTGACTAGGGGATAAAGGTTCGGATATGAATATTAATCACGCTTCTGCCACGTTATATTTTAACTTTTGTGCGTTCAGAGCCACATAGTAGTTACAGTGTTACGGTACAGGACCAGTTTTCCACGCTGAATCCGGTGTGACTCATTTGAAGCGTTTCTGTCATTTTTAGCCCAATAACGAAATTTTTTGGGTGTTCTTATACTTATGAAACGCACTGTATGTGGATGTCTCTTGAATTGTTGTTGTAATTGTGTAATTTACACGATGTTTCAGGGCGAAATCCTTGATTGCTGCCGAAACTGCACTTTACAAACTGTGTTCCAATACGATGCAGATTCTGCGCGTAAAAGGAACTGCTAAGGAACTGAGCCAGGATCCTGGAAGCCGGTTGGTAATTATCATCTTGCACCAATTTACATGGTAGCTACCTAGTTAGGTCAAGAAAGCTCACTTTCGCAGGTCCATCCACACTCGAATTTCGGACCCTTGTCGCCCATTTCCGACCAGGTTTAATCAAATTACATAAAGAACATTATGTGCTCCCAGTGCAACTAGACTAACTAGAAGAATAACTAGTTGTAAGTTTGATCGAACTTTTGTAAAAAAAATACTAATTAAAGAAAGTAAGTAAATCTAATTTGCTTGTCATTAGCAATTGCTTTAGCGCTTCCGACTGGATTACTCATCTTCTCTCAGAATATTGGGAAGCAGGACCAGGAGGTCCACCAAGAAGAGTACATCAAGGTTGGCTCTTAAACTTATTAGTGCTATACAAATGCAAATTAAAAACAAGCTTTGTTACATTGATTAGTTAGTGGGGATAGTGATAGTGGTAATTAACCAATGATGCTGTTATTACGTAATTTCCCATTAGCATAAACGAATACGAATCTTCAAAAACACTCAAGATTTGACTAGTTTACAGGTCTCGTTTCAAGAAAAAAGGAGCTCATGGGCGGCGAATATAATCCAGGAGCACCAAGGAGGACTCATCAAGGAGACAAACTAAACACTTTATTCGCTTCTGTTTATTTCGTTCCTTTTACTGTTTCTATTGGAAAAAGAGCCTTGATATGAAAGAAAGAAAGCCTTACATTGTAGTTTATTTACTTTTTGTATCGTTTATCGAGAAGGAACAAGTACGATCAATGGACAGGAAAGGAAAGGAAAGAAATTGGAGGATTCAAGACAAGAAGATTAGAGGTGCGATATTCATATACAAAAAAATATGCATAATTGCATTGAAAAAAATTAAATACCAAGTTTTAATATTGGCTGCGTAGTGCTGCAGGTTCTGCGTAGTGCTGCATTCTGATGCGGGTAGCTCCTGCATCATACTGCAGCACAACGATTTACAGATACAATTTAAACTCGGCCAAGTTTTTCCATACAAACATGATTTGTAAGGATAAAATTACGTCGGTTTAATTTAAATAATGGTTGTTCTGCGAGGTTGTTGTGCTGCATTCTGATGCGGGTAGCTCCTGCATCATGCTGCAGCACAATGATTTACAGCTGCAATTTAAACTCGGCCAAGCTTATCCATAGAAACATGATTTGTAAGGATAAACTTACGTCGGTTTGAATTAAAATAATGGTTGTTCTGCGAGGTTGTTGTGCTGCATTCTGATGCGGGTAGCTCTTGCATCATACTGCAGCACAACGATTTACAGATACAATTTAAACTCGGCCAAGTTTTTCCATACAAACATGATTTGTAAGGATAAAATTACGTCGGTTTAATTAAAATAATGGTTGTTCTGCGAGGTTGTTGTGCTGCATTCTGATGCGGGTAGCTCCTGCATCATACTGCAGCACAACGATTTACAGATACAATTTAAACTCGGCCAAGTTTTTCCATACAAACATGATTTGTAAGGATAAAATTACGTCGGTTTAATTAAAATAATGGTTGTTCTGCGAGGTTGTTGTGCTGCATTCTGATGCGGGTAGCTCCTGCATCATACACATACTGCAGCACAACGATTTACAGATACAATTTAAACTCGGCCAAGTTTTCCATACAAACATGATTTGTAAGGATAAACTTACTTCAGTTTAATTTAAATTTTGGTTGTTCTGCGAGGTTGTTGTGCTGCATTCTGATGCGGGTAGCTCCTGCATCATACTGCAGCACAATGATTTACAGCTACAGTTTAAACTCGGCCAAATTTTTCCATACAAACATGATTTGTAAGGATAAACTTACGTCGGTTTAATTTAAATTTTGGTTGTTCTGCGAGGTTGTTGTGCTGCATTCTGATGCGGGTAGCTCCTGCATCATACTGCAGCACAATGATTTACAGCTACAGTTTAAACTCGGCCAAATTTTTCCATACAAACATGATTTGTAAGGATAAACTTACTTCGGTTTAATTAAAATGCAGGTTGTTCTGCGAGGTTGTTGTGCTGCATTCTGATGCGGGTAGCTCCTGCATCATACTGCAGCACAACGATTTACAGATACAATTTAAACTCGGCCGTTTTTCCATACAAACATGATTTGTAAGGATAAACTTACTTCAGTTTAATTTAAATTTTGGTTGTTCTGCGAGGTTGTTGTGCTGCATTCTGATGCGGGTAGCTCCTGCATCATACTGCAGCACAATGATTTACAGCTACAGTTTAAACTCGGCCAAATTTTTCCATACAAACATGATTTGTAAGGATAAACGTACGTCGGTTTAATTAAAATGCAGTTTGTTCTGCGAGGTTGTTGTGCTGCATTCTGATGTGGGTAGCTCCTGCATCATACTGCAGCACAATGATTTACAGCTACAATTTAAACTCGGCCAAGTTTATCCATACAAACATGATTTGTAAGGATAAACTTACGTCGGTTTAATTAAAATAATGGTTGTTCTGCGAGGTTGTTGTGCTGCATTCTGATGCGGGTAGCTCCTGCATCATACTGCAGCACAATGATTTACAGCTACAATTTAAACTGGGCCAAGTTTTTCCATACAAACATGATTTGTAAGGATAAACTTACTTCGGTTTAATTAAAATGCAGGTTGTTCTGCGAGGTTGTTGTGCTGCATTCTGATGCGGGTAGCTCCTGCATCATACTGCAGCACAATGATTTACAGCTACAATTTAAACTCGGCCAAGTTTATCCATACAAACATGATTTGTAAGGATAAACTTACGTCGGTTTAATTAAAATAATGGTTGTTCTGCGAGGTTGTTGTGCTGCATTCTGATGTGGGTAGCTCCTGCATCATACTGCAGCACAACGATTTACAGATACAATTTAAACTCGGCCAAGTTTTTCCATACAAACATGATTTGTAAGGATAAACTTACAGCGGTTTAATTTAAATTTTGGCTGTTCTGCGAGGTTGTTGTGCTGCGTTCTGATGCGGGTAGCTCCTGCATCATAATGCAGCACAACGATTTACAGATACAATTTAAACTCGGTCAAGTTTTTCCATACAAACATGATTTGTAAGGATAAACTTACGTCGGTTTAATTAAAATGCAGTTTGTTCTGCGAGGTTGTTGTGCTGCATTCTGAATTCTGATGCGGGTAGCTCCTGCATCATACTGCAGCACAACGATTTACAGATACAATTTAAACTCGGCCAAGTTTTTCCATACAAACATGATTTGTAAGGATAAACTTACATCGGTTTAATTTAAATTTTGGTTGTTCTGCGAGGTTGTTGTGCTGCATTCTGATGCGGGTAGCTCCTGCATCATACTGCAGCACACAATTTAAACTGGGCCAAGTTTTTCCATACAAACATGATTTGTAAGGATAAACTTACTTCGGTTTAATTTAAATTTTGGTTTTTCTGCGAGGTTGTTGTGCTGCATTCTGATGCGGGTAGCTCCTGCATCATACTGCAGCACAATGATTTACAGCTACAATTTAAACTCGGCCAGGTTTTTGCATACAAACATGATTTGAAAGGGTAAACTTACGTCTGTTTAATTGAAATGCAGTTGTTCTGCGAGGTTGTTGTGCTGTATTCTGATGCGGGTAGCTCCTGCATCATACTGCAGCACAACGATTTACAGATACAATTTAAACTCGGCCAAGTTTTTCCATACAAACATGATTTGTAAGGATAAAATTACGTCGGTTTAATTAAAATAATGGTTGTTCTGCGAGGTTGTTGTGCTGCATTCTGATGCGGGTAGCTCCTGCATCATACGATCATACTGCAGCACACAATTTAAACTGGGCCAAGTTTTTCCATACAAACATGATTTGTAAGGATAAACTTACTTCGGTTTAATTTAAATTTTTGTTGTTCTGCGAGGTTGTTGTGCTGCATTCTGATGCGGGTAGCTCCTGCATCATACTGCAGCACACAATTTAAACTGGGGCCAAGTTTTTCCATACAAACATGATTTGTAAGGATAAACTTACTTCGGTTTAATTTAAATTTTGGTTTTTCTGCGAGGTTGTTGTGCTGAATTCTGATGCGGGTAGCTCCTGCATCATACTGCAGCACAACGATTTACAGATACAATTTAAACTCGGCCAAGTTTTTCCATACAAACATGATTTAGGATAAAATTACGTCGGTTTAATTAAAATAATGGTTGTTCTGCGAGGTTGTTGTGCTGCATTCTGATGTGGGTAGCTCCTGCATCATACTGCAGCACAACGATTTACAGATACAATTTAAACTCGGCCAAGTTTATCCATACAAACATGATTTGTAAGGATAAAATTACGTCGGTTTAATTAAAATAATGGTTGTTCTGCGAGGTTGTTGTGCTGCATTCTGATGCGGGTAGCTCCTGCATCATACTGCAGCACAATGATTTACAGCTACAATTTAAACTCGGCCAAGTTTATCCATACAAACATGATTTGTAAGGATAAACTTACGTCGGTTTAATTAAAATAATGGTTGTTCTGCGAGATTGTTGTGCTGCATTCTGATGCGGGTAGCTCCTGCATCATACTGCAGCACAATGATTTACAGCTACAGTTTAAACTCGGTCAAGTTTATCCATACAAACATGATTTGTAAGGATAAACTTACGTCGGTTTAATTTAATTTAAATTGTTTGTATGGAAAAACTTGACCGAGTTTAAATTGTATCTGTAAATCGTTGTGCTGCAGTATGATGCAGGAGCTACCCGCATCAGAACGCAGCACAACAACCTCGCAGAACAACCAAAATTTAAATTAAACCGATGTAAGTTTATCCTTACAAATCATGTTTGTATGGATAAACTTGGCCGAGTTTAAATTGTATCTGTAAATCATTGTGCTGCAGTATGATGCAGGAGCTACCCGCATCAGAATGCAGCACAACAACCTCGCAGAACAACCTGCATTTTAATTAAACCGACGTAAGTTTATCCTTACAAATCATGTTTGTATGGATAAACTTGGCCGAGTTTAAATTGTAGCTGTAAATCATTGTGCTGCAGTATGATGCAGGAGCTACCCGCATCAGAATGCAGCACAACAACCTCGCAGAACAACCACAATTTAAATTAAACCGACGTAAGTTTATCCTTACAAATCATGTTTGTATGGATAAACTTGGCCGAGTTTAAATTGTATCTGTAAATCGTTGTGCTGCAGTATGATGCAGGAGCTACCCGCATCAGAATGCAGCACAACAACCTCGCAGAACAACCATTATTTTAATTAAACCGACGTAAGTTTATCCTTACAAATCATGTTTGTATGGAAAAACTTGGCCGAGTTTAAATTGTATCTGTAAATCGTTGTGCTGCAGTATGATGCAGGAGCTACCCGCATCAGAATGCAGCACAACAACCTCGCAGAACAACCAAAATTTTAATTAAACCGACGTAAGTTTATCCTTACAAATCATGTTTGTATGGAAAAACTTGGCCGAGTTTAAATTGTATCTGTAAATCGTTGTGCTGCAGTATGATGCAGGAGCTACCCGCATCAGAATGCAGCACAACAACCTCGCAGAACAAACTGCATTTTAATTAAACCGACGTAAGTTTATCCTTACAAATCATGTTTGTATGGAAAAACTTGACCGAGTTTAAACTGTAGCTGTAAATCATTGTGCGGCAGTATGATGCAGGAGCTACCCGCATCAGAATGCAGCACAACAACCTCGCAGAAACAACCAAAATTTTAATTAAACCGAAGTAAGTTTATCCTTACAAATCATGTTTGTATGGAAAAACTTGGCCGAGTTTAAATTGTATCTGTAAATCGTTGTGCTGCAGTATGATGCAGGAGCTACCCGCATCAGAATGCAGCACAACAACCTCGCAGAAAAACCAAAATTTAAATTAAACCGAAGTAAGTTTATCCTTACAAATCATGTTTGTATGGAAAAACTTGGCCCAGTTTAAATTGTGTGCTGCAGTATGATGCAGGAGCTACCCGCATCAGAATGCAGCACAACAACCTCGCAGAACAACCAAAATTTAAATTAAACCGATGTAAGTTTATCCTTACAAATCATGTTTGTATGGAAAAACTTGGCCGAGTTTAAATTGTATCTGTAAATCGTTGTGCTGCAGTATGATGCAGGAGCTACCCACATCAGAATGCAGCACAACAACCTCGCAGAACAACCATTATTTTAATTAAACCGACGTAAGTTTATCCTTACAAATCATGTTTGTATGGATAAACTTGGCCGAGTTTAAATTGTATCTGTAAATCATTGTGCTGCAGTATGATGCAGGAGCTACCCGCATCAGAAGAATGCAGCACAACAACCTCAGCAGAACAACCAAAATTTAAATTAAACCGATGTAAGTTTATCCTTACAAATCATGTTTGTATGGAAAAACTTGGCCGAGTTTAAATTGTATCTGTAAATCGTTGTGCGCAGTATGATGCAGGAGCTACCCACATCAGAATGCAGCACAACAACCTCGCAGAACAACCATTATTTAATTAAACCGACGTAATTTTATCCTTACAATCATGTTTGTATGGAAACTTGCGAGTTTAAATTGTATCTGTAAATCGTTGTGCTGCAGTATGATGCAGGAGCTACCCGCATCAGAATGCAGCACAACAACCTCGCAGAACAACCATTATTTTAATTAAACCGACGTAATTTTATCCTTACAAATCATGTTTGTATGGAAAAACTTGGCCGAGTTTAAATTGTATCTGTAAATCGTTGTGCTGCAGTATGATGCAGGAGCTACCCGCATCAGAATGCAGCACAACAACCTCGCAGAACAAACTGCATTTTAATTAAACCGACGTAAGTTTATCCTTACAAATCATGTTTGTATGGAAAAACTTGGCCGAGTTTAAATTGTATCTGTAAATCGTTGTGCTGCAGTATGATGCAGGAGCTACCCGCATCAGAATTCAGAATGCAGCACAACAACCTCGCAGAACAAACTGCATTTTAATTAAACCGACGTAAGTTTATCCTTACAAATCATGTTTGTATGGATAAACTTGGCCGAGTTTAAATTGTATCTGTAAATCGTTGTGCTGCAGTATGATGCAGGAGCTACCCGCATCAGAATGCAGCACAACAACCTCGCAGAACAAACTGCATTTTAATTAAACCGACGTAAGTTTATCCTTACAAATCATGTTTGTATGGATAAACTTGGCCGAGTTTAAATTGTATCTGTAAATCGTTGTGCTGCAGTATGATGCAGGAGCTACCCGCATCAGAATTCAGAATGCAGCACAACAACCTCGCAGAACAACCAAAATTTTAATTAAACCGATGTAAGTTTATCCTTACAAATCATGTTTGTATGGAAAAACTTGGCCGAGTTTAAATTGTATCTGTAAATCGTTGTGCTGCAGTATGATGCAGGAGCTACCCGCATCAGAATGCAGCACAACAACCTCGCAGAACAACCAAAATTTAAATTAAACCGATGTAAGTTTATCCTTACAAATCATGTTTGTATGGAAAAACTTGGCCGAGTTTAAATTGTATCTGTAAATCGTTGTGCTGCAGTATGATGCAGGAGCTACCCACATCAGAATGCAGCACAACAACCTCGCAGAACAACCATTATTTTAATTAAACCGACGTAAGTTTATCCTTACAAATCATGTTTGTATGGATAAACTTGGCCGAGTTTAAATTGTAGCTGTAAATCATTGTGCTGCAGTATGATGCAGGAGCTACCCGCATCAGAATGCAGCACAACAACCTCGCAGAACAACCTGCATTTTAATTAAACCGACGTAAGTTTATCCTTACAAATCATGTTTGTATGGAAAAACTTGGCCGAGTTTAAATTGTATCTGTAAATCGTTGTGCTGCAGTATGATGCAGGAGCTACCCACATCAGAATGCAGCACAACAACCTCGCAGAACAACCATTATTTTAATTAAACCGACGTAAGTTTATCCTTACAAATCATGTTTGTATGGATAAACTTGGCCGAGTTTAAATTGTAGCTGTAAATCATTGTGCTGCAGTATGATGCAGGAGCTACCCGCATCAGAATTCAGAATGCAGCACAACAACCTCGCAGAACAACCAAAATTTAAATTAAACCGAAGTAAGTTTATCCTTACAAATCATGTTTGTATGGAAAAAACTTGGCCGAGTTTAATTGTATCTGTAAATCGTTGTGCTGCAGTATGATGCAGGAGCTACCCGCAATCAGAATGCAGCACAACAACCTCGCAGAACAACCAAAATTTAAATTAAACCGAAGTAAGTTTATCCTTACAAATCATGTTTGTATGGAAAAACTTGGCCGAGTTTAAATTGTATCTGTAAATCGTTGTGCTGCAGTATGATGCAGGAGCTACCCGCATCAGAATGCAGCACAACAACCTCGCAGAACAACCAAAATTTAAATTAAACCGACGTAAGTTTATCCTTACAAATCATGTTTGTATGGATAAATGGCCGAGTTTAAATTGTATCTGTAAATCGTTGTGCTGCAGTATGATGCAGGAGCTACCCAAACAGAATGCACAACACCTCGCAGAACACATTTTAAAAAAGACCTAGATGTTTGTATGTATAAACTTGAGTTTAAATTGTAGCTGTAAATCATTGTGCTGCAGTATGATGCAGGAGCTACCCGCATCAGAATGCAGCACAACAACCTCGCAGAAAAACCAAAATTTAAATTAAACCGATGTAAGTTTATCCTTACAAATCATGTTTGTATGGAAAAACTTGGCCGAGTTTAAATTGTATCTGTAAATCGTTGTGCTGCAGTATGATGCAGGAGCTACCCACATCAGAATGCAGCACAACAACCTCGCAGAACAACCATTATTTTAATTAAACCGATGTAATTTTATCCTTACAAATAATGTTTGTATGGAAAAACTTGGCCGAGTTTAAATTGTAGCTGTAAATCATTGTGCTGCAGTATGATGCAGGAGCTACCCGCATCAGAATGCAGCACAACAACCTCGCAGAACAACCATTATTTTAATTAAACCGACGTAAGTTTATCCTTACAAATCATGTTTGTATGGAAAAACTTGGCCGAGTTTAAATTGTATCTGTAAATCATTGTGCTGCAGTATGATGCAGGAGCTACCCGCATCAGAATTCAGAATGCAGCACAACAACCTCGCAGAACAAACCAAAATTTTAATTAAACCGAACGTAAGTTTATCCTTACAAATCATGTTTGTATGGAAAAACTTGGCCCAGTTTAAATTGTATCTGTAAATCGTTGTGCTGCAGTATGATGCAGGAGCTACCCGCATCAGAATGCAGCACAACAACCTCGCAGAACAACCAAAATTTAAATTAAACCGAAGTAAGTTTATCCTTACAAATCATGTTTGTATGGAAAAACTTGGCCGAGTTTAAATTGTATCTGTAAATCGTTGTGCTGCAGTATGATGCAGGAGCTACCCGCATCAGAATGCAGCACAACAACCTCGCAGAACAAACTGCATTTTAATTAAACCGACGTAAGTTTATCCTTACAAATCATGTTTGTATGGAAAAACTTGGCCGAGTTTAAATTGTATCTGTAAATCGTTGTGCTGCAGTATGATGCAGGAGCTACCCGCATCAGAATGCAGCACAACAACCTCGCAGAACAACCAAATTTTAAATTAAACCGATTGTAAGTTTATCCTTACAAATCATGTTTGTATGGAAAAACTTGGCCGAGTTTAAATTGTATCTGTAAATCGTTGTGCTGCAGTATGATGCAGGAGCTACCCCATCATCAGAATGCAGCACAACAACCTCGCAGAACAACCATTATTTTAATTAAACCGACGTAAGTTTATCCTTACAAATCATGTTTGTATGGATAAACTTGGCCGAGTTTAAATTGTAGCTGTAAATCATTGTGCTGCAGTATGATGCAGGAGCTACCCGCATCAGAATGCAGCACAACAACCTCGCAGAACAACCAAAATTTTAAATTAAACCGACGTAATTTTATCCTTACAAATCATGTTTGTATGGATAAACTTGGCCGAGTTTAAATTGTATCTGTAAATCGTTGTGCTGCAGTATGATGCAGGAGCTACCCGCATCAGAATGCAGCACAACAACCTCGCAGAACAACCAAAATTTAAATTAAACCGATGTAAGTTTATCCTTACAAATCATGTTTGTATGGAAAAACTTGGCCCGAGTTTAAATTGTATCTGTAAATCGTTGTGCTGCAGTATGATGCAGGAGCTACCCGCATCAGAATGCAGCACAACAACCTCGCAGAACAACCATTATTTTAATTAAACCGACGTAAGTTTATCCTTACAAATCATGTTTGTATGGAAAAACTTGGCCGAGTTTAAATTGTATCTGTAAATCGTTGTGCTGCAGTATGATGCAGGAGCTACCCGCATCAGAATTCAGAATGCAGCACAACAACCTCGCAGAACAACCAAAATTTAAATTAAACCGAAGTAAGTTTATCCTTACAAATCATGTTTGTATGGAAAAACTTGGCCGAGTTTAAATTGTATCTGTAAATCGTTGTGCTGCAGTATGATGCAGGAGCTACCCGCATCAGAATGCAGCACAACAACCTCGCAGAACAACCAAAATTTAAATTAAACCGATGTAAGTTTATCCTTACAAATCATGTTTGTATGGAAAAACTTGGCCCAGTTTAAACTGTATCTGTCGTGTGCTGCAGTATGATGCAGGAGCTACCCACATCAGAATTCAGAATGCAGCACAACAACCTCGCAGAACAACCATTATTTTAATTAAACCGACGTAAGTTTATCCTTACAAATCATGTTTGTATGGA